>JBBPNX010000252.1:0-26660 GCA_038091155.1 Harrya chromipes | reverse complement strand
ATTTTGGCACGTACGCATGACCTCTTGCCGTCGAGCGTTAGTCTGAATGCCAGCCATGACGCAATCACCAGTCGTCCGTAGCTCTCGAACGCAAGTCGTATCTGATAGGTACGCCCCGCATCCCCGCACGACAGTGGTCCCTATCCGATCAACGTCGCGCTTTGGATCTCACTGACACGCAGCGAACGAGCGCACAAAACCCGCAAGTATGCGTTGCTGCAAGACGCAAGACCCCGCGCGCTAGCGTCGGAATGTAACTACCTGTGGCACGGGCTCGACGCCGAGGCCGCATCGAGCTGGAGCATATATACGACCTCGCATACCCGCGCGTTGTGATACGTTTTCAGAAAGGCACGATCATCGTCACTATGCCTGTCCGAGTACCTTCGTCGTCTAGTCATCCGAAGGAGGGCACTTCGGTAACATTGAGCACGATGGAACTTGAAACTTTAAAAACCTTGGCATAGGGCGGCATTTCCAAGTGGCGGGAGGCAGTGCTGGAAGCAACTTGTGGCCGCCACAATAAGCGTATGGAGTTGGACGTCTTTGGTAAGATCGTAGGAACTTGTTGTAAATCATGGCATCGACGAAACTTGTCGCGCCTGCAGGTCCGACACCAAGGAAGCCATAATCTTTTAACGGTGTCGAAAGGGCATCGCAGATGATGTCTAGGTGTGTGATTACATTCTCTACGCAAGGCGTTGTCATCAACTATGCGATTGTAATAATCATCCAAGGGTTGGTCGTATTGTTGTACAAGAGTTCCATTTCCATTCCATTATGCGCTGGTTGCGTTCAGGGATATCTTCTATTCTTCCTCCGCAATAGCTCCCCCAATCCTTGTTGCAGTGGCCTTGCTGGCAGCCAATCTCTGAGCACGGGAGCGCTCGCTGGCCTCACGGATGGCCCAAGTGAGCTCATAGGTCCTGCAAGCATCTTGTGACACCGTAAGTTCGGAGGACACGTAATGGGCCAAGATTGTGTACCTCCGTAAGAGCTGAGAATCTGAGCGGCATCAGGATCCTCTTCAATGTCCTCAATGACATCGATCCAGTTAGAAACCTGATATTCGACATGTTTGCATCAAGTGTGGCAAATGAATCCAGAAGGGTACGTACCTCAGAGAAGAACGGGTCGTCGTCAGGGAAGTTGAAGACTTGCTCATGGTCGTCTCCAGGCTTGCGGACGTACAGGATGGGCTGGACATACGGGTTGACAAGCCTTAAGGAAATTAAGATGAGCGGTTCAACTTCATTTCCGTAGATCCGTAGATCCCTACTGACTTGAGGCTGTAGCCGTCAGCATGGACCTCGAGCTCACAACTGTAGTTGCGACCCTGAAGAGTAGCGACGTGGGTGAAGGAACCCACTGCACCTGAATCGTATTTCCTGTGTCGTCGATTAGGTAGGCAAGGTACATTTGACCTCATGGGGTCCGGAGATTTGAACAACCATACCAGGTGGCGGAGGTGACACGCGGGATCCTGTTCTCGGGGGCAATTTTACTTTCATCAATAGCCATCTTGGACAGGTGGCCGGCGTTTTCGTCCCACTCTAGCGAATGTGCAGTTACGGAAGAGATGTCAACATCACCGCCAAAGTAGCGAGAGAGATCGCAAAAGTGGGTTCCTTGCTCGATGATAGGGCCAGCACTAAATGAGTGTCAGAGTCGAAGAGAGCGTGTCAATTCTTATGATGCACACCTCTTCGACTTGTCCCACCAATCTGGCTTAGCAATTGCTTCGTAAGCGCAAGCATAGCGCGCGATCGTGGACATCACGACAAGATTGTTTTCCTCGATAATCTGCTTCATCTTTTGGGTAGCCTTGAGGTACCTTAACATGTACCTGCACGCAAATTGGCCCGACGCTTCGCAAGTAAAGAAGGCAATTGCCTTACCCAACAGAAACAATCGCACCACTGTCAGAGATGGATCTAGCGACCTGGAAAGCTTCCTGGATCTCGCCCTGATCACCTGTGGCAACAGGCTTCTCGATGAACATGGCAACGCCGGGGAAATGCTTCTGGATCTGCATTTCGATATCACGGCCTGGTTGGAGGGTGCCTCTGAACATGGGGGGTGAACCGATGACGAAAGCACGGGGGCGCTCCTTTAGAGTGACATTCTTGACGAAATCATCGAGCGTTTTGTAAACCCGGGTGTCACGATAGGCGGAGACGACGAATGAGTCGCACTTCTTCTGGAGGACGGCAGCGGCACGCTCAGTGGCAGGGTCAATGAGGGCGACGACTTTGAGGCGCAGACCGAGCTTGCTGGAAGGGACTGAGCATCGGGCGTGAGGGTGATGGAGGGGACTCACTGTTCGAAACGGAATGAGTGGTTCCAGGGACCCTCATCCGAACCTGGGAGGAGATAATGAATGATAGGATGCAGAGCGGGACCCGGAGATAGATAGCCAACCGAACATGATGTTCCCGGCACCAACGAAGACGACATTGAAATGATCTGTTCCGCCGACGTGAGTAGTTCTGGAAACGATCAGTTGAGGATGACAGCATGGATGGAGAGACTGAGCTTGTCCATCGGGATCAGCCTGGATGGATCAATGGACGGCCTTCGAGACGAGTAGCCGGAGCCTCGTCTGTCGGGGATCCACCGTTCAGAGCCCCTGCGGGAAGGGGGCGTTTTTGTGGAGGTCATTTCAAGGGTGGAGGATAGCCTGCGTGTGTTTGAAAGGGCAGACATGATGATGGTTGAAGACAAGGAGTGGATTGGAATGGGTGGTATTTAATCTCGAAAGGATTAAGGTTTATTTAGTGGAGTATACTTATGGAGCTCCGTGTAGTCCGCAGCGCTGACAGCCAAGAATATCTATGTAGTACTCTGAATCAGTGACCGCACTGTTCTCGGTGTACTGTATGACAAGTAGGCAGCGTAGCGATGAAAGCGATGGACAAGAAAGAACACGATGGAAAGAACGTGGTAGGGTATCAAGTAAGGATGCGTATGGAAAATGAAGGGACAGTAATAGACGGATATCAAGAGCTGCCCTGAGATCGGGCAGGGTGCGGGTCGGCGACAGTGAGCGGTGTCTGGCTCAGCTGCAGCTGGCGGTTGGCAATTTCCTGGCGCCGCCGTTCTGCAGCCTCTAGTCGCGCGGACATCGCTTTGAGTTCTTCCTTTAGTTTCTCGTTCTCCTGGGTCAGTTTAAACACATTGCTCGCTCGCTTCTGCACCCGCTCGACACTAATAGTAAAAGGTAACTGATCGTGCCTGTGCGAGACACGGCAGAGACGAGCAGGACTTACTGCGGCTCTCCTGAACCCATTATGGAATCGAATGAGCGCGTGAGGTCGAGGTCAGGCGCAGGGATCTCTGGCAGGGACGGAGATGGTGTGCGGGAGGCAGGGCGAGTGTGAGATGGCGCCAGGCCGTTTTGAAGCCTGCAGGGTGCTGGCTGTGAGCGATATACATCGGATACATTGATAGAAAGATCGTACATTGAGCTCGTCAGGTCAAATCGGTCGTCCATTGTCGTCGTTGACGACGAGCACGAGGCCACCCGCCAACGTACTCAACGGTACCAAATCCTAAACGGGTATATTATTCCCACTATTATTTGCGATCGACCCTTATTATGACAGGCTCATTCGTGAATTGCCCTCCCCATCCTCCCCCTCCTCTTCCTCCTTCCCCTCCTTCCTCCTCACCGTCATGTCCCCCGCCTCCGTTTCTCTCCTCGACGGCGGTGACGTTCTTGACGCCAGTTCCCCCATCCTCCCCCCTCTCCTTTCCGATCACCACAACCATGACCAAGACGCGCACGACATCGACATTCATGTCTCTCCCTTTCCACAACCCGTCCCAAACAGCATCTCTGTATTATCTATTCACGACCCTTCTATGTATTATAGCTCTTTTTCTGACTGCTCCTCCTTCTCCCACTCTCTCCCTCCATACCCCTACCCCTCTCATAACGCCCACATTCACCACCCAGATTTGCACTTTGTTCTCCACAATGACTCCAACGCCCCCTTTGTCCACGACAGCCCTCATGTATCTCCGAAGCATTTGCATCACACTCAAGACCTTGCCCTCCGCGGCGCTTCCTCTCTTCACGACTCTCGCTTTCAGCCGGCACAATCGTCGGCCCCTCTTGCATATCTCCCACCTTTACACGATCTCGTCTCTTCTATGGATCAGGCAACGTCCCAGTTTACTGTTTCCACACCGCCTTCCGAGCCACCGCGACTTGCACATACCCTCTTGCCCCCCATCGTACAGTCCAATCCTGCCGACCTTTGTAGGACTGACACTGAGGTGACACTTTCGACTTTGTTCTCGCTTCAGAACTTATCGTCGTTTCAGAACCGTTCCATTAAACGCACAGCCGCCAGCCCTCCCTCCCAAGTAGACCCTTGTGCCGCCGCTTTTCTTCGCGATCAGCTTGGCGAGGCAAAATGGAACACTTTCTCCGCTCGGCTGTTCGAGCGACGTCTTGGCCCGATCAAGTCAAAAATCCGCGTCAGAAACAAAAATTCCAGTGATGATGCCGCCAGTCCCCCGCCTGGTGCTACAGCAATTGATTTTCTGGTAAAGGTCGAGGTCGTCAAGGAGGTCCTGCGAACCTACGTCCCGTAAGTCCTCTGACCATTCTTCTGTACTACATCCCTGTACTTGCTTACCATATCATTGCCCAGCCATCCGTATAATCCCCTCAAGTCACTGACCCATCCATATCCACGCTCTCCTTCGGGTTCCGTCACTCTTACACGCTCCACTATCCTCGTGTTTTCCGGTTGGTCAAATACTCAATTCTCTTATTGGGCCCGCCGCGCCGAAGGCATCTCCGTTCTCGCTGCGCATGATGAGCGCCTTCACGCAGTTGCGGTCGCTCTACAAAAGCGCATCAATGCCGGCGGTGTTCTTTTGGATGGCACTGACGAAATAGAAATTTATTCCACGGAAGGTTGCCCAAATGTTACCGGCAAGGGCCTGGATATTGTTATCGAGGAAGTCAAGAAACGTACAGGTTTCAGTCCCTTTCTTCGTGGCAAGCACTCCAGTCTAGACCCGTTCGGCTCTACCAACAGCGATAAGGACGCTGGCCCTGGTCCTCCCCAGAGCATCCCTGCCGCGCCTATTTACATGCCGACTTTCCAGGCCATGGAGTACTCACATGCCCCTGCAATCACCGCCTCCGCTGAATCTCCGATCGGTCGCCGTCCAAGGAAAAAGAGGAGGATAAGTGTCGCGGATTCCGTTTCATCATACGGCAGTCCCAGTGCTCTGAAAGTCGAGTCTTCTGACGAGCGGACAAACCGTTTCAGTCTGTTGCTGGCTGATAATCCCCGGTTGACACCGGACCAGGAGAGCGTATCATCCTCGGACATGCAGCCGATCTCACCGCCGTCGATGATAACCCTCCCTCAGCTTCTCGATTCGCCGTGTGTTGAAGAAAATGGGCTTAGTGCTTATGAGCTCTCCTCCCATGGAATTCATGGCTCAGAGGACGGTGCCTCTGAATATTTTCTTGTCTCGAATTCACGGTCAGATCTTGACCATTCAGACTCGGAAAATTTTACACGAAGGAAGTACTGTGGACTGACCAAGAGAAATTTCGAAAATCGTGCCAAGTTGAGTGTCTGAGTGTATGCGACTTCGTTTCACCCGACCCTTTTTTTTTCCTTTCTTCGTACTGTGCTGCGATTCCCCTTCTCTCGCTTCTTGTGTTTTGCGCTCGTAACTTGACACTTGACGCCTCATGGACGATCCCTCAATGTCTGTACTTACCATGCATGCATCCCATCATTTGTCAAATTTTCGTTATCACACCATATGCCCACTTCCAGGTTACATCTGTCTAATTTTGTAACACCACCTGTTACGTCGTTCATACAACTAGTTTTCGATTGCTAGGATCGTGTCATCAGTACTGTAGTTTTATATCTTTGTCTGAATCAAATTGTGAAGATGCCAGGCTGCTGCTCCGCGACGACGGGAGATGAATTGACCCGTGTAAGTGGGACGACGATCGAGGAACAAGGTTAACCACGTTTTGCCCGGGATTACGACCTCAGCACTTGGGCATGCTCCTCTGACTAGCCAAACACATGCCGTCCCTCAATGCTGCCAACCTCATCATCACTCTCACCTCCCTCTTCTTCCTGTTGGCAAGCTATGCCGTTCTCTTTAGTGCCTTCCTCCCACTCTCTACCGTCCCTGTATGTACACACCTCCTGGCCCGCCGCCTCTTTCCTGACGTATGAACACCGCCAGTTCCTTCACGCCCTGGCCAAGGACACGCATTACAAGTACTTTGCACTGCTGATAATACCCACAACCTCGTACTTTGTCATCGCAAATTGGGTCGGCTGGCAATACTACCAAAACTCGTGACAAACGCTTAGCAGCTGGGCCCTGTGACATGCGTCGTACCCACAACAATAACTTTCCGTCTTGATGGTGTATATAAACATTCTCGGCTCTGTCTCTCGCCAGTTTGTCAATGAAATTCAATGTGCTTCGTGTATGTCTTTGTGTCACACATTGCGATCACCATCACTGACCAGAGTCGATCAGCGCGCCTACACGCCTCCTGCAATGATCCATGTGTCATCGTCACAGATAGTACACCGCCTTGTTCCTTGTGAGACATTCTTCGGCAGTCCGAGCCTCTTCATCCACCACGTGTCCTCGTTAGTAGGACCCACATGATGCAGATAATTGTACGGCAAAACTTTCCAAAGCGTGTCCAAGAAGCCGCATGCATAATAGATTCGGATCCCGTTGTCCATCATACTAAATATTACCAACACCATATCAGACCCAGCCTGGGGGGTATTCATTTTCGTAACATCGTGTCACCCTCTTCCCCTTCTTGCTTGACTCGGCCGCACTACACTAGTAGCCCAAAATGACACGTACGTGGCAATTTCAGGGTGGTGGCTCAGGTGATCGTGATTTCTCAGTGGGGGGCCGAGATCGCATCCGTACTTGTCTCAGCTCTTGCCACAGGCGACTTCGTTCAGGCTCGCTCTGTGTTGGGCCAACAGACCTCACTGGACTTGGGTCACGATACGATACCCTCGAACGTGCTGGGCTGGGGTTACGTCGTGCACCGAAGCGCGGTCGCGAGGATGATGGTAGCTCCTCAGTGGCCACCGTAGACGACTTAGAACGAGCAGGGCTCGATTCGCGTCCTTGGGTGGATAACTTTCGACGAGGGCGACTGACAGGCTCTGCGCGCGGTCGGCTAGACAGAAGGCTAACGATGCCAGGCTTTGGGGCCACCCCACTTGAACGGCTAGCAAGCCG
This sequence comes from Harrya chromipes, assembly GCA_038091155.1. NCBI lineage: Eukaryota > Fungi > Basidiomycota > Agaricomycetes > Boletales > Boletaceae > Harrya > Harrya chromipes. Next base: position 19,382 of record JBBPNX010000252.1, on the reverse strand, counting down.
GCTTGGACCTGCGTCGGAGTCCTCAGTTTCTGTTTCAACGATGTCATTTCGCCGAGGGCGTGCATTCCTCGTAGCCTTCAGGACCAATGCACCGGTAGCTTTTGGTGTAGCCACAGGTGGGCCATTTGTCACCGTTGGTAAGCGTAAATATCGGGCGCGACTGACAAAGGTTAATGATCGACCTCGTTTGGCAATGCTTCTAGATCACTCACGCTATTTCCTTGAGGTGACGCTTCGTTTTGTAGGCTTTGCTCCACTTCTTAAATGCTCTTGCTAAAAAAAAATCATTGGCAAGCTAAAATTTGAATGAGTCTCGAACGTACAAAGAACGGCCGTGGCGTGAATGTCGCGTGCTTTCTTGGTCTGGAGGGCTTGAGGCATAGCAGCCCGCCAAATCTCCCAAACCTTCATCTTTGTTCGAGACGCACGAAATCGTATCGCTGGCAGAGACTACGCGAAGCGATATCAGCAACAAGGTGATCTTAACCCGTGAACACTCACTCTTGTCTTCGAGTGCCAGATTCCAAACGCGCGGAAAAGGAGGTTTTTTTGTCTCTGTTGCGCTACCTGATAGACCTGGAATGTAAGGTCAACCCTCAGTTCACCGTTCGACAGGCATGCACATGTTAGAAGCTCACTATAGGGCGCATTTTTTCTTCCACGTACTTTTCCCTCCATCTATCCCACGCAACTTGCATCGAGGCGCGATCAAACTCAGCCTGCCTCTCGCGCAAGAGAATCCGCTTATGCCGTCGAGCACGAGCTGCACTCAGCCATTTGTGGAACATCCTTCGCATGCTCTCTAATATATATATATTGAGTATAATAGGTACTGCGTTTTGAACAAATACACTTGCCCGCCCGCTTGATATCCAAATGACTTTCCATTAGACTTAGGTCTTCGACGTGTCTCAAGCATATGTTTTTCCATTTCTTGAAGGCGAATCTATGGGGGGAAGTAATAAAAAAAAAGTCAGACATGGACTATACGAACGAGAACTCTTCATTCTACCTCAACAATGCTTGGGAGTGTCTTTGCCGCACGTCGAGTTCTCGAAGCTTGATTTCTATGACGCGATTTGTCCAGCAACTCAAGGCATCAACCAACATTCGCTGTGGAGAGGTAAAAATTTCATAATTTTCCAGTCTGCACAACTCACAGTGTTGACTCGAATGACGATCTGCTCTTCAGCCGTGCGGTGCCAACGTCGTCTATTTGCCTTCGTCTGCCACACTGCAGGTGATTCTGAATAACTGACAAGCCAACTTGTAAAAAACCTACTTCTCATAATTTCTCCCTGCCTGCGTGCTTCCAAAGCCTTGAGTTTATTTTGCCGCTTCTTTTCCGCGAGCTTGGATTTCCATATGTTCAATGTCCGCCGCTGCATGATGAATTTTTCGACGATTTTCGCATGCTTGAGTAACTTCAGCCTAGCACGCAACTGAACCCTCCATCTGAGAAGTGCATCATACTGTATTCGAGCAAGGTGACGCTGAATTGCGAAGGCTCGGCGGTTTTGATAAATGGTGTAAATTTGACGCCAAGTCTCCAAAGCGGATGACAATGCTGAAGAATTGGACCGCATGCTGAAGGCGAGTGCGCAGTCTAGACACGATCAGCACGACACAGATCATAACGATACATCTTGCTTCACCTTCCAGCCCGCGGTATTGCCGCATTCGTTCTCTCCAAGCCAACCATGTATTTTTGACGAGGCGTAACGCCCTGACTCTCTCAAGGAGTTTGCCACGTTCGCGCGCCTTCCAAACCCGAGTGACAGCTCGAATAAGTACATCATCCTGCCTAGCAAGATGCTTATCTGCTCTCTTTTCCATTCCCTGAAAAAATGATGACTTGACGGGTTACTGTGCAGAATCATTTCACACCTACACGTATCCGATCTCGGGCAGTCTTCCATGACCTAATCGCTTGCTTCATCACATGAGCATCATAAAACCTAGTGGCCGTTTGACGATCATAACTGCGCAGGCGAGTTGGCTTCTGAACCCTGATAAAATTTTCTGGAGAATGAACTCACGTATATTTTTTCCACACCCGCATCACATCACGCTTGATTTGGAGACCAGCCTTGATTGTCACCGCCTTTTCTGTCTCGCTGGTTGCGAGGGCACGTTTCCAACGTTTCCAGGTTTGCACGACGGCGCTGCATGTCGTTCTCTGGTAGAATTGATCTGCGGCTACTTCCATGCGATCGAGTTTAGACAGGCTTGATTTCCAGCGCTGGAAAAAGTGCCGGACGATGCGTTCGTTATACTGCAGCTCAGATAAGTGCGAGCGGAAGGATTGCCGCCACTTTGCCCAAGCATCCTTCTGGATCTTTAGCTCACGTATTTCGCGGATAGTCTTCATTTTCACTCGCATGTCATTTCGCCATGCAATCTGCCTTTTCTTCTTTAGTCTCGACTTCCACAACGTCATGGCCGCCCGCAAACAACGGGTATTAGCGAGGGTAGCGGCGTGACTCTGTTTGTCCGCAATCGAGGTCACGGCATTACGCCATCGCCGGAGGGCTGAACCAATGATGACATTGTCTCGAGCCTCGGCGACCTGCTGGTTCGTCGTCTGTAAGACACGCGCGTATTACTTTATTTGAAATAATAGAATAAGGGAAGTCCGCACAATCAACCACTGGTAGCCGAGTAACCATATCTCCCAGCTGCGTTCCAGAAGCTTGTCGTCGCGGAACTTATCCGCGTCTTCTTCATCTCGCACCATTTTGATTTTCTTCCAGGCATCTTCTTCATTAATTACGCTACCCTTGCGTTCACGGGATTGGGGTAGTGCTTTTTGAATGTGAATTTCGGGTTTGGGTAATTTGATTGGCGAAGGAGGACAGATAGCTGGAGGATTGCGAGGTCCAATTGCCGCTGGCTTGGGCGTGGGTCCTGTGCGGACCGCCACTCGGTAAGAGGGCGGAGTACTCGAGGGGGGTAGCATTACGCTATCTGTGGTGTCCGAGGTATCCTCCCAGCTAGGGACACGTTGAACTGCCCCCTGATAGCCATTCCTGGGTCGAGGGGTCATCGGATGGGTGAGCCTTGGAGGTAAAATTGGGTTAACTACGTGGGAAGCTTGAGGAATTGACGGTGTTGCGTGTCTCGCATTCTGGGGCTGGCGGGTCATGGCGGTAGTCGTGTAGCGTGAGGGTTCCTCGTCACGTTCTGTGTCGGAAGAGTCTCCTTCCTGATCTTCATCGGTTTGTTCTGTACCCTGCGTTGTCTCAGTTTCGTCGCGGTCTTGATGAGAATGGAGAGTGAATACGTCGTCGTCATTGTCGCGTACAGGGACCATAAGATATGCTGGCGAGCGTGACGGTTTCGGGAATGAGGTTCGTCGAGGCCGAGGGGGAGTGTTAGGTCGAGGCGCAACGCGTGGCGGCACAATCCCATAACCATACTGCTTCTTCACCCCATCCCATTTCGCCTGCCAACTTGGTCCTCTCAATTTGCATATTTCCAGTAGCCTCCCGTAGTGAACCGTTTCGGTGTGATTATCGAGGCCCCGTTCGTGTAATTCGTCGTTGTAAGCTTTTAACCCAGAGAGAAAAGAGGTCGCGTTCGGCGCGATCCTCCTGATTACTGCGTCGAGAAAGTCGACCTCTGTGAGAGAGAGCGCCTGTAGTTCCGACCTAGATCCTGCAGACGCTCGCGAGGCATCAGATATTATGAGCGATGGAGTTGGCAACAAGGACTTTGCGGGTGAGGAGGTATGTGTAGGTCTGAAACCAAACATGAGCACGACCTTGTTACAACGCGCTCTACATTTTTTACGCGACGTGACACAACGCCAACACGTGACATACACTGCTTATCTAATCACAATCCACCTCTTGGGCTGGTATTCCACCTCAATGATATTGACCCTTCAAAGCTGCTATTTCTGCATCTTTGACCCGATTGTTATCCTCAGAACTGACGTACAGGTTGGCAAGAGCAGTGCTCAGTGGCCACGCGCAGACACGTAACAGCTGCAGCGCTCACCGTTGCAATGCTTCCCTCAACCGGGTGACCTCGGCAGCAAGTCTATCGTTTCCGGAGACCAATTCTTCAATGCGCCCCTTCTGGAACTGGTCCCTGTACTCGTATTGCATTTTCTGTCGCTCAATTACCTGCAACGTTCTTGCCGCCTGCGAGATGTCGAACGAATCCAGGTAGTCTGCGAGCGCCTTCACTCTTGCCTTCACTCCCTCAGCGTAGTCCAACACGTTCTCGGCAATAGTCGGCGAAGCGCTAGCTGTTGTGGATGTATCCTCTGGGAGCGCAAACAGCGGCAAAGCATCCGCTTCTTCGGTTTTGGACGGGCCACTCTCATCCTATTCGAGAGGACACCAATCAGATTTTTGGGGCACTCAGATGGTGCGGTTAACGAAGAGGACGTACCCCAACCTCATCCCAGTCGTTAGGCGCAGGCGGGGCGCCTTCACGTTCCTTTCCCTTTCTGCTGCGCACCAGGTCGGACTCGTGCCTGTCCACATCAGAACGTGCGTCACGTCGCGTAGTTTCAGGCGGTGTAATGAGTGCCCCGACCCCGGAGGAAGTGGCTGGTGGTCCGGCTGTGCTTTCGGAGGGAGGGGTCAACCGTCGTTTCTTGGGAGTCGAGGGTTGGCCCTCATCCTTGATTGTAGCTTCAACCGGTTCGGGGCTGTCATATAGCCCGAGAAAACTCGTCACCCGTGGTGCCTCTGCCTCGCAGTCGGGCTCGGTTGGTACTGGCGAAGGTGGCTGAGGAATGATTTGACTCGTTTGAGTATCAGGGACTTGCGATATGGCAGGTACAGGCTCTCGTGATGGACCGGGTTGGCGAATAGGACTGAGGTCTTGTTCCCGTAGTTTCAGGCCGTCTTGAATTGCTTCGATGCGCTTTCTGCTTCGTGGGGTTTCAGGTGGATTGCTCGATGGCGAAACGTGTTCTTGCAGGGGATGCGTACGGGGCGTAAACGTCGAACGTGCCCCAAAGCCTACTCCTTCGACAGAGGGTTGAGAGGCGGGTGGAACTACTGGCGAGCTTGAGCTGGAAGCATGGATCACGCTTTGCTTTGAAGGGAGTTCATCTGCCCAGACTATCATGGGCGTCCATTAGAGTAAAAACATGCTAGTTGACAGTGAATGAGAGTATCTTACGAAAAAATTTACATTTGCTTTTGTCTCCTGTGGGTCTCTTGCAACAGTAAAACTCACTATTTCAACAGACATGGTAGACATGGTATATCAGATCTGCGTGCTAGATCGTGCATCGTGAACCGCACCGATTCGGGTGTTTGGAAGTGGTCGATTTCCGTTTCACTGCCTCTTCCATATGTTTGCAGTAGACTTTGCCATCGGAGCCAATGGCACTGGAGGACATGATGCGCGCAGTCAAACCGCCGCCCAAAGGTGCGTAATAAAGTGCTTATCTAACGATCGTACGACAGACAGGGGCAATATACATTTATGTCGTGTCTCGTACGAAGCCCAGAGTGCCAAGAGACGAAGCAACAAGTTCCAAAACACGTTCGCTCTCCTTTTCTTGTATATCCAGTAGATCCTCCATCTCCGACAGTAGCTCTTCGTTGGCCAAGAGAATGTCGCCGTGCATTCGGAGGAAGACATTTTGCAGCGTCTGGACGGCTTCGAAATCTCTATGCGACTGTAAACGCTGCTTCAGCGCAAGTATGAATTGCCGTAGGCGGTTCAGAGTAACCAGCGAACGTAGTTCGATATCAATTGCAGCGGGTGACAAGCCCTTGATGCAGTCAAAAAGTTCGTCACCAGCAGCTACGGGAGTGTATGAGCGTCAGACCGAAAAAAGACGAACAAACGGCCTCACAATTGCCCTTCTTCGCAACTTTTGCCAATTTCGTTTGGAGAATACTCTGCGAATTGGCCATAGTCTTGTCCAGCCTTGTCTTTTTCTCGCTCTTTTCTTCCTTTTTTTCTTCTATAGCAAATCGATGCTCGACACCAGGCAAGGTAGGGAGGAAGAAGGGGGCTTGTTCAGGTTTTTTGGGTGGCTCCGTCGGTTGGTTTCGTTGCTACGTGCGCGAACAATCAATTGAGGCCGGGGTCAAAAAAAAGTGATACGTACTTGGATGACTTCAAGGTTCAACAGAGTTTGCCATCGTGATCGAGGTAGTAGAGTTAGAGTAACAAGGTCACCGTCCAGTTGAGGAGGTGTGGAGAAGACATCCACAACCTTGTCCTCTATTTGTAGTCCAGTCAACACTTCCAGAGCTGAGGACATGTGTGTGAGTCAGGGCACAACAGGATTGAAGGCTGAAGAATACCATCATCCTCGACATCTGCTTGCATTGATGGCATCGAGACCTCTGTGACATCCTTTTCAGAAACTGTTTGGAGAGTGACTTCCGTAAACTGTGCTCTGTTTGCCCACAAGAACACCCCAACGCTGTCCACATGGGCAGTCGCCAGAAAGTCATTCGTGGGTGAGAACGCGATGCTGGTAGCAATACTTGATGTACGGAACGCGTCAATCAACCCGCCAGTTGGAATATCAAAGGTCCGTATTATCGAATCGAGGGATGCCAATACTATCCAGCGAGCGTCTGGCGAGAATGCCTGGAAATTGTGAGCGAGTTATATCATCAATCTGATCCAGGGATCCCTACAATGTCAAGGATTCGGGTTTGCGAGCGACATGACATTTCTCTGACAATTCGTCTTGTTTCTATATCAACAATACGCACTGTTGCATCCTCGCAAGCGGCGGCCAATAGGCCAGAATTCCGGTGGAGGATCAGAGAATGAGCAAACGCGGGCAACACCACCGTACATTCCAGTTTGGTGGTGTGGAAGTCAAAAAACTACTCGTATTTGATCGACACGCGTTTGATAACAAGACTACATGAAAACTTACGTTGATAGTGCCATCCAATGTGGAAGCGATAACGAGACGATTTAATGCATCAGTGGCCAGACCTGTGATGCAGCGTTCACTGGCCTTCGTTTTAGAAGTAGCACTTAGACGTTCCATGACTGCTGGAGGGCAGGGTCCGACTTTAAATGTTTTCCGCTTCAAGCCAGACTGCATGTTCCACATATGAATTTCCCCCGTGGAGGAGCCTGCGATACCAAAGTTTCCGCACGCAGAAACGCAGACGCACTAGGTGGACTGGGTGAGCCACGACCGCATGACATGCGATACTTCACACCTTCACGAAGCCCGATACAGATTTTCGCTTGGTGCCGTCGGTATAGCTCCAAGCATGCTTTCCTAACCGCTTATTTGACACTGTCCAGGTCCGAACGAAAGGTTCGTCGGTGTGTGCAGTGAGTACGTCATCCCAATCCTTCGATCGCATCGTCGAATGGGCGATAGATGTAATAGACGGGAATTTTAACGACGACAGAGATTTGGAAAGTGTGGCGGCCTTCTTGACAAGAGAACCTACCGCGGCCAGATATCAGCGCCTTCAGTCACACGCAATAATGTCACGTTTACCTTGAGACATCTCAAATGATCTCGAGTCGCGGACAACCGAAGTATATCGCAAGCTCCGGTCCGTTGAAGCGGTCAATAATTGTTTGCCGTCTTCACCATAGTATCTGATCAAATGCGGTGGAGCATGATGCCCTGAGCGGAATTTGAGTAGTCGTGGTGCCGCAGTGGGCGAATCGAACAACCATTGCTGATCCACGGTTATAAGTGCTGGGAAACCACTGTTTCGGAGCGTACCTTGACAGAGTTATCTTCACCAGACGTTATCAAGAGCGGCTGGCCGGGTACCCATTGCACTGCGCTGATGGCACCGTCGTGAGCGCCTCTAACGAGATGCAAAAGGCGACCACCAGAATTCAGATCCCAGAGAGCAAGATGCCCGTGAGACGACACGGAGGCGAGAACTTGGTGTCCGTCTTACGTAGAGATGAATGAGGAAAACGACAATCTGCAAGAGCGGGGGACTGACCACTTCGGAACGACAATCCTCTAATCGCACCACCACCCATGTACATCCTCATCATTCTCTCGTCGGCGCGTATGTCATACACGGATATTTCACCAGACGTAAACCCGACACCTACGACATCGATTGCGGGCGATTGCACTAATGCTGTGATAGAAGATGTTGTAGTTGCCAAGCCTTGCGTGACTAGCAATTTGGAACTGGAAATTTTGTGTATACATGTCCTGAAAGCATTTGCATTCAGACAATGCACACGCACAGATAAAAAGCCATTCACTGAGTCCTCAAATTCCACAATTGCAAGTCACCTTCACTACTTGCGACCAATATTTTATTCAAATAAGTCGCGGGATGCAGTATCATGATTGCGGTGAAGCCGATATCAAACTGGATAGTGCAAGAGAATGAAGGTTCTAAAATAAAATCAGGGAATGCGATGAAATAGTGTCGAAGGCTGCCCTCACCATCACGCGAGACGTCCCACACAAGCATCCGTCCACCATCCTCCGTCAGAGCAAGCAACAGATTTCCGAATATGAGTATAGAAGTTAGTGGTATCCCAAGTGGATTTGCAGCCCGGACGACCTGTATCGATCTGTGACGAAAGTCAAATGTCGAACAAAGATATATACCTCTTTTCCTCGAAGATATTTGATGACATGGACACCTGACGCTGCCCAAATTGCATCGCCCTCCATGACTAAACATGAGATCGGGTCTGGTTCCTCTGGGCCTGTGCGCCGAAGACTTTCAGAGAGTCCTACAGATTTGAGTGGAAATGTTCTCACCAACAAATAATAGAGTCATCTTTCCTCCTTCCCATAGTGCCCATGATCTGCCAAAGCACGTAAGTAAGTTTATCCGTGGTCCTTCTGTAGCTCCTTTATGGGAGCGAGTTTGCAAGTAAAATGGCAAATGGTTCGTGACCAGACCAAGTGCGCGGAAAGGAGCAAATAAACGTGCATCAGTAGAGGTTTTTTGTGTTAACCTTGACGCTTCTAGCTTTGTAGCGGTCCGAATCCTCTTCTGAGGGCGCTCACCGACCCCTCCGGGTTCTGTAAACTCGACCATCACTCAGATGCTGCATATGAGGCACGAAACTTTGGTAACGCAAGTCCCCATTTGGTCACGTGTCTTGATTACTTAAGCACTGCGACCACCGAGTCCATATTTACTAGCCTGAGTTGGTCGTTTCATTAAATACAAGTGCATCAGCTCCTTGAAGTTTGGTCGGTACATTGAGCTCAGTACTCAGTACTCCATCCAGTAAGACGTTCCGAGACGTTCTATCCTAGTCGAACATACGAGTGGTCGAATCTATTCTCGCAACCATTCTATAACTTTGAAGGCCATCTGCTCTTTGTGCGGTTTCCCCGCCAAGGCTGGATGGTGCTTGTTCTGTGGTATCGTCCTCAGTCGGTGCTTCGTCAGCTTCGGTAGAAACTACTTCATCGCCGGCCTTTTTCACCGCTCCTCCTTTTTCAGGATCACTACTCTTTCCTGCGCCCTCGCGGATGACTGGCCGGTGTAGTGAATATGCACGGATAAAGACGATGAGGATGAGACCAAAAGCCGACAAGGGTGTGTTTACAAGCCAAATCGTGCTGATAGAACGAGCATAGGCATGCATTACCTCAGTCCGTAATGTGGCATCCTGCGGTACGGAACAAGGTCAGAGACTATTGTCATCAATAAAGGGCACATACGGCGATCGACGCTATTTGCCTGATACTGTCGTTGATCGAAGCTGCCGAAGTGCTAATAGTAAGACCCGCGATGCCTCTAAGTCTGCTTTTGAGAGTGCTAGTGATAATGGTTTCACCAATTGTGATACCAATCGTACCGCCCAGCGTACTAGAGAATGTGTGAGCTCAAGGTCCCCGGAGAAGAAGTGGTATTACACACCGCAGGAATATGAATGCCCCAGTGCTCGTAGCCATATCCTTTAGCGGCATGGCAGCCTGCAGTGCAATGAGAGGTGTCTACAGACACGACTTTTAGTAAGACTTAAGAAAAGACAGGCGACTTACTTGGAACAAGCAACCAATCCCAAGGCCTGCGATGAGAGGGAATATTTCTTGTGTCGCACTGCAAAAATGAGACACGTGCAAACCAGACAGCACTCACACTCACATGCTAGATGTATTGTCCAGCGTGATCATGAGGCCCCATCCAAGAGTCATCATCACCCAAGCACCCCACAAGATCGGACGATATGATCCGGTACGTGTTACGATTATACCCGAAAGTGCTGATTGCATAGAGCCTCCGAGGGAATACGGGAGCATCCTGTTGAAATCAAGTGAGAAGCTCTACTTGTACCTAAATGATCTACCAACTTGACTCCGGAGCCAGTAGGAGATGCTCCGAGAACTATGCGGGTCGTCAGCTATCGAGATGCAACGACGCAATTTCAACGTGCCTTGGTAGTACATTGGCAAATAGCTGTTAGAAGATTGCTCAATAAAGATATTAGCCTGCGAGACGAGACACGCACTAAGATCCTGTTTCAACGGGGTGAACGATACGTCATTTGTTGTGTATCAGTCAGCATACCGGTGAAGAAAACGAGAGCGTGCAAAAACGCAGAAATCAGGATCAAGCCGGTGGTACGCGTCTGGCAGAAAGTCAGGAATCCGAATAAACGAAGAGCAACGCACAAGCCTTGAACAGTCGGGGCGGAATAATTGCAGAGCGCTTTGTATGCATTTCGTTTATTGCATACACCACAAGCAAAGTGCATCCAATAACGAGGAGAGATATGGTCTCGGCGCTTTTCCCTAGACAATAATCAGCCGTTTTCCAAGTTCGCGTTTCAGTGTCTTTACATACAAGTAGTTTCACTGGAATTAAATCCAAGTAAAAGGCAGACTACGCCAGAGACAGCGGTGAACAATCCGACAAAATCAAATTCTTTGGCGTGATCACGGAAAGGTCTCCCTTGATGTGGATTGAGGTTTAAGAAGAAGAACAGGAGAGTGCCTGCCACACCACCCGTCGGTCTATTGCGAAGTCAAAAGAAAGTCATTGACTCAGGAAGAGCTACTGACAGGTTGATCCAGAAACACCTTTGCACCGAGGTAAGAGATGACCCATCATCAATGATACATGACATACCATCTCCACGAAACATGTTCCGTTAATACCTAACCACGATGTTAAGTCGTAAAATATGTGGGAAAGACAAACTTACACCACCAAGGAGTGGTCCCACGACACTACGAAGATTGAAGAGTGATTTGTTGGTAGCAAAAGACATTCCTTACCTGGCGATACCCCAAGTGGCGCCAATAGCCCCCCCGTATTTCCCTCGGCTAAGGTATCTCAGGGACTGAAAGATAGACCAAGAACACCGAACTTACTCTTTGAGGGACACAATGTCTGATATGGTGATTTGGACCAATTGAATGATACCACCACCACCGATTCCTTGTACAGCACGGCAAACTATGAGCCAAGTCATGTTCTGGGCTGCACCGCACATCCCTGAGCCAATCTGGATGGTGTGTTGTGTTAAAAGGTTTGGTCGCGTTAAGTGAGTCACAGACCAAAAATACGATGATGCATCCATACAATACTTGTTTTCGACCTGTGAAAAAAAGTGAGTGAGTAGGGTAAGATGGTTTAGATTATAGAAAGTGAACCTATGATGGTAGAGACCTTTGCATAAAGCGGTCCCAGCGATGCTGAGGCTAGCATGTATGCGCTAAATTAGTGTTAAGACACGTCCATCATCAGTCAAGAACGTCGAGTTTACCTTCCCACCCAACCGTAATTATTACCTCCGCCCAATTCAGCTACGATGGTAGGTAGAGCAGTGGCTACGATGGTCTGTAAGGTATGTCAGGTTAAGTAAACGAGCGATCAGTAGAAAGATACCTGATCGAGAGCGGCGAGAAAGGTGCAACACATGAGACCAAAGAAGACGATTCCAAGGCGATTTTTTGGGACGACATGCTGCTCATTTGCCTTCCAGGACGCACCTGGTTCAGCCTTTGCTGGTGGATCGTTAGGTACAGGAGGGGAAGACATGGTGGTGGATGGGGTCAAGGAAGGAAGACGTGGACAACGGGAAGGCTGATGAATAACGCAGGGTGCGGCATTCCCAATGGCATATGTACTATTTCTGAACGAAGTGTCAGTAGATCGTGCCGATGGAAGCCGGAAAGGTTGACACGAGGGTCACGTGTCTGGGCGGCCGATCGGTGACGCTGCAAAAAAAGAATCAACGTTGCTTGAACGAGACGTGAAACGAACGATTCAAGTCAACTGCCAGTGGGGCACGCGGTCACCCTGGGTGTCCTAGAAATAAAGCCGTACCAGGTGTTGCGAATGCAAGCCAAGCATAGTACTTAGCCTGACCACGTTGATGTTTAATTGCAACTAAAGCAGATATCAGTGAATTGGGGAGAGGACCGACTCGCATGTCCTACAGTACGTGTCCAGGGACTCTGCGGACTGGCAAACCTAGCGATACACCCAATTTGGTAATGACTCGGGGTGGCACGAAAAACCTTATCTCATCGCCTTGATTTCTGCTCCTTGCCCTCGCTCCGTTTACCTCTCTCTATTCTCTACATAGAATACTGTAATATCACGCCATGGCCGCTCAAGAGATCCCCACCTTCAAACTTGTTCTCGGTATGTCTATTCCCACTTCACGTGTCACGCTTTGTTGACTACCAATACTGATTTATTCGTGTTCGATCGATGCCTTCTTTCTCTCACTTCTCGTCGCATCCCGACATCGTATACCTCCGATAATCTCCATGTACCGTCCCAAATTACCTCAGTTGGTGACGGTGGTACTGGAAAAACCACTTTTGTCAAGGTAAAATCGTGCCACGGACCCTCTTTGAACTCGATCGCGTGCTGATCCTCACCCACCTAGCGCCACTTGACAGGCGAGTTCGAAAAGAAATACATTGGTGCGCCTCTATCGCTCGCGGTCGTGTTATTCACATTCCTGATTGGCAGATCGCAGCCACCCTCGGTGTCGAGGTCCACCCCTTGACATTCACGACTAACTTCGGCACTATTTGTTTCAACGTCTGGGATACGGCGGGTCAAGAGAAATTCGGTGGTCTCCGTGACGGCTATTACATACAAGGTCAATGCGGCATCATCATGTTCGACGTTACCTCGAGAATCACATACAAGAATGTGCCTAACTGGCACCGTGACCTCGAGCGTGTCTGCGAGAACATCCCCATTGTTCTTTGTGGCAACAAAGTCGACGTCAAGGTACGGCGCTGAAGTTTACAAGTCTCCCAAGGTCGACTAACACAAGTAATTCTATAGGAGCGCAAAGTAAAGACTGGTGCCGTTACCTTCCATCGCAAAAAGAATCTCCAATACTTTGAGATTTCTGCAAAGTCAAACTATAACTTCGAGAAGCCTTTCTTGTGGTTGGCGAGGAAGTTGGTCGGGTAAGCCTCGGTTTCATTCCGGTCCCCCAATCGAAACCTAACTTGTATCATAGGAATCCCGCACTCGAATTCGTTGCTGCACCGGCGCTTGCTCCTGCTGAAGTTACTGTCGATGCCAATTTGATGAAGCAATATGAAGCGGAATTGAAACAGGTAATCCGTCTTCATTGTGCAGGCGGCTATGAGTGGCTGACAAGAACTCCCAGGCTGAGGGAGTTCCCCTCCCTGAAGAGGATGACGACCTCTGAATTCGATGAGCATATTTACATATGCCCATTGCAATACGACCGTAATTCCATAGTCTTGTGTCACTCATACAATTTCACTCTTCCGTTCATTCATTGTCCAGTTCTTTTTCAACTGCAACAGTCCATCATCTTGTCGTGATCATAGTCAGTAGGCATGAATCGTATGTGCTTTACAAGCTGGTAGCCAGGTAGTGTGAACAATATTTTCGCAATCCAGGTGGAAAAGTAGTGACATCACTGATGGACAAGCAATCTCGTCTCCCCAAACCAGATTTATAGTTCGAGATCTGAAGACAGTCGTCCTGATCAAGCATCCTACTTCACTATGTTCATAAGGATTTCAGTAAAGACCTCTGCAACAGTGGACTACAACATAGCAACATGTTCTTTTTTTCAAGGTTTGTGAGCTGTAGCACCCCTTGACCTTCGTTTAAAAATTCTGCTTGAATGGCTTGTGGCCAAGATACAAAGGCCTCGAGGGACTTCCGGTCTTTGACACCGAGCCCGGCGAAAGCGTCAAGACGGTGCTCGAGGCTGGGCACCAAGGAACTCAAAAAGTCTTTTACGGCAGTATCATTGTCACACTACAACCTGTTGAGATATTCCACCATGTTTAAGAAAACATAGACCTACAAGGTTGTCGACTGGATCATCTGAAATCTCTTTAGGGCTACCAAGACATCGTTTCGCCCGGGCGTTTGGAGGCTACCGAAAATCAGAGGTGCATCTACGTGCGTTGAACATGCAAAACCAACCGCTCTACCGTGCAGGGAAGCCTCTGAGATGGTGCGTTTGTTTCTCTCGTATCTAGTACATTGGAGGTGCGGCCGCCTCGTGTCCACGTATCTCTTCAGATACACGCGCGCCGGCCAACCATCTTCGTATCTATCCAGCCACGGAAGGCTGACTCGGACCTGCAATGAAGCTATGAATGGATCCGCAAGTGTTTCGACACAGAGACATACTTGAGCAATGAGTTTATCCACGAGACCTGGTGATTGCTCTTCTAAGTACTTCCATTGGTGGAGGTACTGTTTGTGAAGAGCTTGAATTGTAGTCTACCGGCAGTCTGCAAGTAAAAGATTGCCTGGGTGTGGGACGAGACATGACGAACCCTCAGCTGCTTATGTTCCTCGGAGTTTGGCTTGATTCTGGCTGCCTTGAGAAACGGCAGAGAATTCCGGTTGACATTTTGCAACATGGCCATCGTCGCGGTACTTGGACGGGGAATGACGGAATCGGCGATGGGGAAACAAGACATCCACGGCTCTGCAAACTCGGAGCATTCAGTTACTTCCAAGACATGGACACGGTACGTACGGATGAATCTGCAGGGTAGTGATTTGAGGCTGCATTGCGGGGGAAGACGGTTCGTTTATACGCATCGGGGTAGCCCGGGCAGAATTCGGGAGGAGTATGATAAGGGGACAGGGGTTTTATCACGTGACTGATAGCGTGATGTACCGCACAGTTGCACAGACCTGGCGTATCGCTCGTGTCGTTTTTCAGTCATGCCGGTCAAAAAGACTATTTCCATCTACCCTCAACCAGACCCCGTCTTCGAGGATGACTCGGATATTGACGTCGAAATCCCACTCTGCTCACCACCACCCTCAAAACCATCCCTCTCCATTCAGACCACAGCAACCACCTCCAAATCCACTCTGACTCAGCAACGCCCTTCCCCAGACACCGTTCCTCGCGGTCGCTCCCAGAGATCATCCTTACCCACGCCCGTGCCGGACCCTGCCACAGACATCACCCGTCTGCGTGTTCGTGCCCAACGTCACCATTGCTTGTATCCCGGGGCCACCTTCCAGGGAACACAGAAGAGCGGCAGGAACAGCTACGACGTCAACGTCGAAATTGTCGTACGTGTTCCTTCTGTCACCCGCCTACCATGCACTCACGGGCTCAAGGACGTGGACTTCTCTTCCTCTTTTCTCTGCGGCTATCTTCGTATACGCGGACTCACCAATGATTGGCCCGAGTTAACAACTTATTTTGACGCCGAAATCATCGGCAGTCGCTACGGTTTTCTGACTCAAAAGTGGGGAGCGAATGAACAGGAAGATATGGTCCATTGGCAGCGTTTCCCAGCTTTTCGGCACGTCAAGAACGAGCTGAGGAGACCTCATTTGACCATGCCTGATCGCGATCGAGGCGCCGTTTTCATGAGGTGGAAGGAAAGATTCCTCGTCCCTGACCATCGAGTACAGGACATCATCGGTGCAAGTTTCGCTGGTACGTCCTTACTCTCTGTTGTAGTCATTGCATGCGTCAAACGTTCATACCATTTCTGCAGGTTTCTACTACGTTTGTGTAGATTTCAACCCACAATCTCCAGGAACCAACATACGCTCTACTCCTCAGTCCTTTCCCCTCTGCGCAGAGGAGTGCGGAGAAGGTGATTTGCTGACGTCACCTTCCCCTGGTAAGCTGGAATCTATTCCCACTGGTCGTCGTCGTCGAGACTCTAGCGTCCGGCAAGGAGGACGTGGATCTTCTGTTGGTCCCCGTTCTTCTCCCCCGGCTGCCACCATGAGTGGATTCTACTTCCACCAAAACTCCGAACCGTGAGTGGTCTCTCATCTACATGTCTACCTCAGCTGAATGGCTTGCGTGCATATCTCAGATATCAGCAACTATCATTGAGTCATGTTCCTGAACGTTCTAGCTCCTGTTTCGAGTTTCGCTAAGTGCTTCGGCGGTGGAGTTGACTGGTCTACTGCACATATCAAAGGTAGATCCAATTTCTTTGCCGTCACATTCTTGCCTGGATTGTATATATACGTGAACTCATTTAGTTCTCACCCGCAAGTGTTACCCCTTCCATAACATGTTACACTACGTGTACTTGGCGCACATTCCCTGTTTTATTTGAATGGCGATCCGATACTTTTTGTCCACTGCTACTCCGAGTACGTAAGCTTGGATTCAAGAAGACGACATCTCGCCTCCAATTTGCGATGCGAGTCTTCTGATCTCACGCTGGTTAGGGGAAACTCTTTTGTTCGGACCTTTCCAGGGAATCCGCAGCTGGTTCGTCCCACAATGTTGAAACCTCCGAACTGATCCGGATTTCAGCCATTAATAGGGCCGAAGAAATCAGTCTAGGCGCCACAAAAATTGAACTGTTCTGTGGACAGAACACGCCAGGTATCGATGCTAATTATATATCAACGTGAACAGCCTGAGACTCTCAGACAGAGTGTCGTTACTCGACGCTCATATCTCCTGTTGGTAACCGTCCATGCCATCATGACCGATAGTCCTGATTCTACAGTTCACCGATTTTCATCACTGAGACGTCTGAGATCTTCCAGCGTGTCATCATGTGGCGCCCTGCATTCCGCACGTAATGCATGCGTTGTCCTCCGACTCCCGAGATGAGCGTCGCTATTGTTAGCTCACAGCACAGGTAACGAGAAGGGCCGCCTATTTCCAGTGGCATGTGGCGGTGGGTTACATTCCCTACTCATATGACCCACTGAGAGTAACACCGTGACCGGCAGTGCTCTCGCCAGCACAACGCGTATTTCGTGCGTATTATTAGGACTCGCAAGCCAGGTATGTATGTGGCCCTTAGGCGGCCAGGGCTACCGTCACACTACAGTAATGTTGTCTTTCCGCGGAACAGGATACCGAATGCAAGTATTTCGAGGATACGTGTGCACAAACACGACGTCCTCCACGCCACACAAGTTAACCTTGATGGGTCGAATGTTAACTTACGAGTTGAATGTTGAGACAAGTTTCAGCGTAATAACCTACCACACATGCACGAGCTGATTGTCGTCGTAGGCTTATTTATGTCTCGCTTACCCTAGAGCGTGTGACGAATGAAGAGAACTCTCAAATGTCCTCTTTCGCATTCTTTCCGCTCGAAGCATCACTGTGTGATGTCGATCTGAAGAATTTGTATGTCGGAGTTACTGGAAATGGGGGGGTTCTTGGGATGGCACTTTACCTTGCTGGCCGGGACCCGTTTTGACGTGCGGCTACGGTGCGGCATGCAGGGCGCAATCCTTACCCATCATCTCGGGAGAGCGAGCGACGGAAGTGATCAGCTTCTGCAGATCTCCGTATGGATCGGCTGGTGCGTGCTTTTCTATGTGTCGAACCTGTACACGGATACGGATAGGTATACTGAGCGAACCGTACATATGGGCGTTCGCTTTAAACCGTTATCGGCGTATCGCGCACGGATTATAATTAGGTATAGGTCCACAAATAAATGGTCGAAAAACATCGCGGGATGCTAACAAGACGATCATCGACTATCATATGTCCAGATGACAAGTTGACGTTGGAGCCCAAAAATATACAAAGATTATCGTGATCACCTATGTTCTCATGGGACCAACGCCAGCTCAACAAAGAAATCTCGGAAGACGGTATGGATATTCCGCTTTCGATAAGA
Organism: Harrya chromipes; assembly: GCA_038091155.1. Lineage (NCBI taxonomy): Eukaryota > Fungi > Basidiomycota > Agaricomycetes > Boletales > Boletaceae > Harrya > Harrya chromipes. The sequence goes on along the minus strand of JBBPNX010000252.1, from coordinate 1,360 downwards.
TCACTAGTGGGGCGTGACTTGTCGGAATCTCAGGGTAAGCATCCGCTGCGGACTTGAAAAGGGGTGGCAAGAGCGATGAGACTCTGGTGGGTTTGTACTCGTGACTGTTTTGATGGAGATATTACGGGCCGTGTTCCCAGGTTCCCGATACGGTGACACTTGTGGGAGAGAGTGAACGGTAGCTGGACGCACTAGATAAAATTCTTCGACTGATCAAGGCTCGTCGTGTACAGTGTGGCGATGACCGGAACCAGGAGCACCGCAAGTGGTGACGCTGTGCCCACGCTGCGCACATACGAGGGCAATGGGCGGGAGAAAATGACGAGGAAGTTCGGAGATGGAGAGGAGGATAATTTTTTTGTGAAATTATTAGAGGACATGATGATTTGGTACTTGTGATTAGGCCATCAGTATGTATGTAGTTCGGTTTTGACCGAACCGTTGAGCTGTGTGATTTCCTTTCTTCACCGCGCAGGCAATTCAGCCTCGCCAGTGCGAGCCTGAGCCTGAGCTTGTTCTCCCTTTTCTCTCACTCTACCCTACACCAATGGCTTCCCATCCCTCGGGTACCAACAACGTCGTCGGTGTACACTACCGTGTTGGCAAGAAAATCGGCGAAGGCTCTTTTGGCGTCATCTTCGAAGGTACTCCATTCATCCACACCTCCGTCTTCCTTCCTCACCGCTCCTCCCAGGAACTAACCTCCTCAACTCAACCACCGTCGCCATCAAGTTTGTGCGTTCGCTCCTTCCTTCTCCCCGGCCCGCTTTTCTTATTTTCTCGCAGGAACCTCGCAAGGCCGAAGCTCCCCAGCTGCGTGACGAATGTCGTTCGTATCGCATCCTCGCTGGCTGTCGTATGTCCTCTTGTCGTCCTCCGTCCTCCGTCAACCAACCACCTTGCCAGCCGGGATACCTCAGATCTATCACTTTGGTCAAGAGGGTCTTCACAACATCTTGGTCATCGACCTCCTCGGTCCCAGCTTGGAAGATCTCTTCGATATGTGCGGCCGCAAATTCTCCACCAAGACCGTCTGCATGGCCGCAAGGCAGATGGTGCGCCACTCCCAATCCCAGAACCATACACACGTCACGACGTTGTCCCTCAGATCTCCAGAGTGCAAACCATCCACGAGAAAAATCTCATATATCGTGATATCAAGCCCGATAATTTCCTCGTCGGTCGTCCCGCAACCAAGGCTGCGAATGGTACGTTTGGTTCTTACGCCGAGAACGCCCAAACAGTTACTCAAGCTCTCTTTCAGTCATTCATGTTGTGGATTTTGGCATGGCTAAGCAATACCGTGACCCAAAAACAAAACAGCACATTCCTTACCGTGAACGGAAGAGTCTTAGCGGCA
>JBBPNX010000251.1:0-26685 GCA_038091155.1 Harrya chromipes | reverse complement strand
CTTTGAATAGGCGTACTCTGTTGCGTTCATCGAATTCATTGAAGATACCGATGGTAAGAAACAAAGACAGGGACCACACGACGTCAAAGAGGAGTTGAAGCTGAGCACGCAATGGAAGGTACGAAGGTACGGCAAGTGGCATCAGTTTTCACTTGCCTAACTGTTTGCAGACGAAGCGAGAGTCGGTTGCTTCGCGGTTATGGTGTGAATATGAAAAACGTAGGCAAAGGCTGCTAGACCACGCAGAGCGCCTTGAGCAACGTGCAGGTTCAAAGTTCAGTCCCCGGCACGACGGTGAGGCCATACATCCCTGTGCGAGTGACAGACACCAATAGTTGAGCAGATGGTCCACCCGACAAGATTTACGACATGTATGATACATTGCAAGAAGACCCTGACGCAGCCAGGAGCATTCTATCATCTGTCAGTCATGAAGATGCTGGTTGGCTGTCTCGGTATATCAGAGAGAAGGCTGTCCAGGAACGAGATGACGTTGCAAGGGAGATTGAGCAAGAGCTTGACGTATGAGCTCCAAGTGTCGAGACTCTGTCGGATGCTAATACCGTGTCAGTCAACCTGTCCACCACGAGACGTGAAGGCTTTCTGTGTAGTTGTCGCGAGGGACACTCGAACATACAAGCATCCATCCAAGCTAACGGCGCAAGTTACTGTATGGGACGTCCCTGGACTATCGACGTCCGAGTGTTCCGGTCAGAGTCCCTTTTCGCCCGGACAGCGATATCTCGTGCGTTACTCATTCTTCCTGTATGTAATCAAGTCTGACGCACAGGCAGGTGACAAACTTGGTTCCCACACAACCATCGGCGTGGATGGATCGTGCCTCAGGTGGAGAGGTGTATTTAAGCACTCGGAAGAATTCAAAATGGACATTGATCAACTAATCTGTTATGTACCTTGTACTGATACTGATGGACTATCACTGTTCTACATGCCCCGAGACCCACCATCAGTGGGCACCTCTATTTTGTCGAAAAAGAGAGAAACAGAGAAAGCAAAATGAGCCCGACCCGGATTGAACGGATGACCTTGTGGATACAGCATTTCTGGAATCACACGCACTCCCACTGTGCTACGGGCCCTCGTGGCGCCAAAAACCACATGTCCGGATTATCATGTACTGCCTAAAACCCAAGCGCTGCAGCGAAATAATAATCAACTACGTGGTAATAATCTCTAGGCCCAACTGAAGGGCCAACCTCTATCACAAGCCTTGCTTGATTACAAGGTCCTTATAAAGACTAAGAATGATGTCGTTGGCAGTCAAAGTAATGATCCTTTAAAGCGTAAAGTCAGCGAAACCAACGATGCGTCGCGCGTGAGGACATACGTGTGTGGAGCAATGCGTAGAAAGTGCGCCGTTGAGCCTATTTCGAACTAGAATGTAAATCATGACGAGGACACGTGCGGAAATTTACTTGCCTTTATACCATCCGAATACCCCTTCGGTCTTGAATGTCTTCCAGAGACAGTCGATAGGATTCTTGTATAATGTACCTTGCAAACGCCCATTAGGTAACCGTGTCGTTGGTTGATTATACACGCGGGTAAGAGCCTGATGAACGTCAGCAATAGCCCAATGGGAAGCCTACGTACGCACAGTGTCCGCCGGCTGCATTACGATGCACTGTCGAGGACGTCAGAACAAGCTGTGAATTTGCGCATTCCATCTTGACATACCACACAAAGACCCGATACAGAACTGCTAGCGAGGTATGTCCAAATACTGTTGGCGGGTAAGATGCCATGTGTGATAAGTTGATTCTTGGTCCAGTTATAGGTCGGCAATTGAACTGAAGAGCCCATGGCAGTCCGAAGAATAGCGGCGTCCATACCGCGGATCAGACCTCGGAATCCTTCGGCCCGGAATATGGTTGAGAGTGCGCCAAAGGAACTCTTGTAATGATGTTGTGCACCGACTGGCAATGCAGGAGAATATGCCTTTTGTGATGGTCAGTCGATTCATGCGAGGGAAGTTGTCCAAATGCACTCACTTGCATGCGAGCCTTGATGAGGAACAATGGATTTCCGAGGGCGGCGCCGACTGCTCCACTGGCAGCACCAGCTGCCACAGACGTCAAAGGTATTTGGTCAGTCACGGGCTTGCCTATGACGCGGTTTATCGTCCTGCGGAATGGTTCATAAAAACCTGAATTGTGTCAGCTTTACAAGTGACGGCGGGGGTCAATGACGCACCTAAACGGGATCCGTTGAGGAGAATCTAACGAGACGTCACGGAGACTGAGAATGTAAACAAATGAACGTTGCTTGCCTGGTATGCATACTAAGCAAATTGTGAGGAAGATGTCACGAACCAGCACAAACAAAAATCTCTCACCGCTGGGCCAAGACCTCGTTGCAGACCTCGGATGCCTTCGTTTTTCCACGTCTTGGCGAGAACGTCGAGGGCGTTCCTGTACACCTTTGGACCACCACCCTTTGCTAGTTCGCCTTGAAGTTGCAGACGCGTTTTTGCGACCTCTGCGGGATTCGAGACAGTAACCTGCATAGATGAGAAACGAATACCCAAGGGAGCTTGGAGAGTGCTCACCGCAATGCTGGCCGCGACACCACCACATAGGAATCCTTCCGCGGTAGAGAGAGGGCGTAACGAGGTTTGCGAAGACATTATGCGAAGTGAGGGCGAGCAAAAAGGCGGCAACGAGGCTTATGTGTACGTCGAGAGCGAGATAAAGAGCCTGCTAGACCATATTGGCATTAGACCCTGAACATTTGCCAACATGGATAACTACTTACTCGTGTCCGACGGAAGCTGTCAACATTTTTAGCGCCAGACAAAGTGGCGGCTATAGTAGTACTCCGACATGACCTCCACTTGATGCAGCTCTCCGATTATGAAAGTAGTCCTATAGTCACGACGAGGACTGTCCTCCTCGTCGGTATAACTGCCGTCTCCATCCCAGTCGTCACCCGGATCATTTCCTCGCCAATTACCCTTATCCTTATCCTGCCGTTCTTCGTTCTTCTGGTGGTCTTATCTTCTCTCCTGGCGTACTTTTTCCTCGCAGTCAGGCTCGATTCAAAGGTGCTTGTAACCGGAAATCCGCTCTCCCGTGCAGCACGTCCGCTTGCCTTTTCTACTCCCGCTGCTTGGCAGGCCGTCCAAACTCGCTCGCAATGGTCACACACGTCTCCTCAGTCGTTGCCCTCGTTATGTCCCGACATGCCTGTAGTGTCGTCCAACCTGGATGACATCATGAGTCTTATAGTACGCGACTTTGTGCTGTCGTGGTACCAGGACATCTCGTCCTCCCCGTCCTTCCCGAACGCGGTTTCAACGACGTTGCACGTAGCATTCGACCAGCTCCTGCAGCGGGCAACTACCCTTGATGTTCCCTCCTTCCTCGTCAAACGGATCTTGCCCAAAGTTACCTCTCATATTGAACAGTTCCGTCAGTCAGAGGTCGCTCTCCGCGGCGCTGGGCTTGAGCGTCATCTTACGCAGTCAGAGGAACTTGACATGCTCTTGGCCAGCCGATACGTCGGAAAGGGTGAAAAGTTACATTCAGCTGTAGACAATCTTTCGTCGACCTTTACGAAGCAGAACGAGGAGATGCACTTGAGGGGCATTGTGGACCGGATCCTGCCTTATATCCTCCCGGAGAATGAAGCGCGAAGCAAGGTCCTCAAGACCGTGGTACGAGAAATCGTCGTTTGTACCGTGCTATATCCAATCATGGATATGGTCACAGATCCCGACTTTTGGAATCGTACAATCGGGCAAGTGGCGAGTGTTTTGTGTTTCTCTCGTTGGTCGTCTTCTGAGTTCAATGCTAGGCTGGAGCTGCGATACACCAACAGTATGTTTGTTCTATTTCAGATAGTACCTTTAATATCATTCTTTGTAGGAAGCTTATTTCCAAGGTACGGAATGTGCTTGAAGCTCAGTCACCGCGACGTCATCACCGCATTCCATCCACGGTCACTCCTGGAGGCGATGTGATCACTCTTCGCACCGACGTCCGTCAGTTTGAGTCATTTCTTCGAAGCATCAATCGTTGTTCCTCTCTGTTAGACGCACGTCGCCTCAAGAACGACGTGATGGGTGAAATTCGCAGGACAAGATTGTTACTCGGTATGTTCTCTACCTTTATAATCAGCGCAAGGAACTGAATTCCAGATAGCAAATCACGAAAAGGAGGAGTGGATAGACGGAGAGAGAACTGAGGATGTCGTGGCGTTCTTGGACCGGCTGTATACTGCGAAACATACAGTTGAACAGCGGATTGTTGTCCTTGGCGGTGGACAAGACCCAGTTGGTGCCGTTTCCTTAGCGTTCCCGCACGCGCCACTCATGTTTGTTCATCTGACCAGATGGCTGTCACGCACGAAACGCGTGCGCGACCGCGAGTCTCGTTCAGAGACGTTCTAGGCAATCCAACGTCCCTCTCATACTTTATGGAATTTATGGATCGCCGCCATCGTTCATTACTCGTCCAGTTTTGGCTAACCGTGGAAAGCTTCAAGAATCCCTTGGAATCGGTTGACTACACTTCTGGCGACGAGGGTGATCCAATTCAAGATCCCTCCAACTCGACGACCCTACGAGAGGACATCTGTCTGATCAATGATCTGTACTTCTCCGCCACGCCGCCCCATCCATCTTTATCCCCAATTTCGCAAAAGCACGTGGATACCATTCGAAGTTACGCCGCCAACGAGGTGACGCCCAGTATCGCCGAGAATAAGAAAGTCCGCCGTAGTGTCATGTTGTCTCAGAAAGAAGTGGAGCAAGAAATGGAGGGTGATTTTGAAGACTTCCAGAAATCGGAGTTATGGTTTCGAGTGGTCGAAGAAGCTTCTTTCAGTAATCCGGAGGTCGAGGCATCCACACCGACTGACAGGCAACAACAGTTTGATTTGTCTGCTACCGTTCCGGCTCCTGGAGTCTCATCACTGACCCGATTCCAAATCCCTCGTTCCGAGTCATCCCCCTCTCTTGTTTCGTCGAGTCGTCCTTTGCAGTATCCTCACTTGGCCCAAGCTCCACTGATCTACTCGCCACCTGCTACATCTCGTAGTAATATCGATGTTCTTATAGCCCCTCTGTCGGACACATCCTCGGATGATTCACGTGCACCCCTCTTCAACGACCCGGATGATGGGAGACCTAGTCTGAATGAAGCCGAACGTATGGAAGCTATCCAGGCCGCGTTGACCGACATCATCGCTACGGAGCAGCACTCTAGTCAACGTCCAGATCGTGTCCAGGAGACTGATGGCTTCATGACTTCAGTTTCCGACGGGAGGAAACCACGTGGGATGTTCGGAGACGAGGAAGATCCGAATGCTGACGAAGACAACGAGGAAGACGACATGGCGGAGAGCGTCCCTGCTGTCGGACACGGATCATTTCAGCCTGCAGGTCCAGGTGATCTCCAGCTCTCGTATGAAATTGCCCGCCTCGGGAAGAAAATATCAAAGTTGGAGGCCCACGCGGGGACGCTTGATACCCTCATTAAGAAAGCTGAATTGACGGGAGATACACAGGAACTTCGCCTCCTTCGCAGAGCAAAGGCTTCAATGACTAGAGAACTTAGGGAATTGCACTTTCAGAAAACCCAGTACGAGCAACAAGAATCAGTTAACCACCTCATTCCGCATAGAACGAGAGTTTCTCTCGTCAGTTCAACCGTCGCAGAAGAGGAAGGGAAATCCGTGGTCCGATATCTCGTTGAGGTGCAACAGCTTTCTCAAGACGGAACGTTCTCATCTGGTTGGGTCGTTGCTCGGCGGTACAATGAATTTCTGAGAATGCACAACAAGCTTCGTGAAGAATACACTATAGTCCGCGGTCTTGATTTCCCTGCCAAACGGTTAGTTACCTCCTTTTCGGGGCCTTTCATCGACACTAGGAGACAAGCCTTGGAGAAATACATGCAGGTATGTGACAAAGATCTTGGACGCGGGACGACACTGACTTCTCCACAGAGCTTAATCGCAATCCCTGTGATTTGCGAAAGTTCAGAACTTCGTGTGTTTCTATCGAGGGATTCACCATTCATTGCCTCCGAGGTCAAAGACGACCCCGTCAAAGGACAAGGGACCTTCTCTGGACGGAGCATTGTTCAGTCAATGTATAGGTCCGTCACGGAAAGCATCGATGATATGTTCTTCGGGCCTTCCATGTTGGACGTGATGATCCAGCGTCTCACACGGCAAGTAGCCGAATTCACCGGGATCGCCGGCTCTGCGGTCAACGACGAGGAAATTGTTGCTCAAGCTATGAAACGATTTGGAAAGGCGACCTCCCTGGACACTCTGATGCAGATGCCAGGCGATCTCAAGCCACTAGGCGGAGAAACGAGCACTTCCAGCTTTTCCGCTCCCATCTGTGACTTGGTACTTGCAATTTTTGAACTTCACAAGAAGGACAGCTGGCTTCGCCGTCAGGCAATCGTGATCATTCTTCAACGAGTTTTCGGGGATACGATCGAACAGTTGGTTGTCGCGTTTTCCATACTTGACATGATTCACATTCTTTCTGGTTTCTCAGGAAAATACGCCAGAGCATACACTCCTTGTTTGAAGAGAGTCGCCTACTTCCCCTTCTGGCCACGCTCCGGGAAAATATATGGCCCGGAGACAAGCTGAGGCCGCCTTCGCAACCCCGCACCACTGAGGAGAAGCTACGAAGCCGAGACGAAGCTAATCGCAAACTCTCGGCGCTAGTACCAGGTCTAAATCTGACTAACTTGTTAAGCATGCAAGTTGACTGAATACGTGCTGCAGATCTGGCCGCTAACATGATTGGTCGTTCGAATGCCCGCCGCGGAGCCCGACGTATATTCGCTGTGCTGCAGAATCGGCGTTTAAACCAACATATCGCCTATACCATTATGGACGAGGTGTGTTAAAATTGATCCAAACGCCCCCCGCCGACTGATAGTGTATTGGCAGATCATTGCCGCCATTTTTCCCGAGCTTCCACCTGTATCTCGATGAGGCGTTGAGTTATCAGAGGAATCGCCGTCTCTTGCGATACTGCGTGCGATGCTTTAGTCGCCGCATTCCATCAAGTCCGCTCGCATAGGAGAATGAGGTTCTGATGATGAATTCACATTGCCGACAATCTTGTTCGATTTTTGCCGGAATGTAACTGCTGTCGCATCCGGGTTGTCGTAGCTTACGAAAAGTAGAGTTCCATTAGCCATTGTGCCGGTTGACCAAAGTGAATGAGCATACACTTTGATAGTATGGAGTAAGAACCCGCCTGAACCGGATGTATTCATGGTTGGATGCGTCCGGCCAGGAAGAACCTGGTAGCGACGTAACCATGACTCAGTAATCGAAGGTGCGAGAAAACCAGGGTTGAGTCGCATCTTGGCCTGCAAGTCTGCTAGAGGCTATCATGTGATCAGCGACAAGGTCAGAGTAAGAAACAGAAAAGTACCTGAAGAAATATGTCTTGAACGACAATCGAAGCGGAACCAGCGAGATAGGGTAATAGCATCTCTACAATCTCGAATGGGTCGTAGTCGCTAGCAAGTATAAGCGCATCGAACTCTCCTGAGAATAACTCCTGCCGCGTGTTCGTTAGGGTATCTGAATTTGTTTTTCGCTTGTCAAGGCGTAGACGCTGACGCTCTGAACGTATACGTCCCGAATTGGGCTCAAGTGGGGCAACAACTGTAGAGATGAAATGATCATTCGCGGTAACAAGGGGAAGAAGGATACTTACCGGGAGTATAATCCTCCTGAACTGTGGCCCAATTCAGAGAGGATAGAACTGATGTCAGAGTCCCTTTCTCATAATTCATCAGGGTCAGTACGGGATATGCAGGCGGCGAGTCAGCGTCATTTATTGAAATTATGCGTCCTTCACCTGGAGGGATGATTGACGTGATCACTGATTGCAATAGAACTCACTTACACCCTATTCGGTCGAGGACAGCGGAAACGAGCAACCCGGAAGCATCGTCGACTATGATGTAGCGCCCTCCTGGGCGCACGTTGGCCAAGTTCAGCATTTGAGAGAGTGTATCGGGACGAATGTCCCGTATCCTATTTTGATCCTTTTTGAACCAATATTCGCAGATATTATACGCAGTCGGTTCAATCGTCTCGAAGCTCTTTGAGTACCTATGCGAAACGTCACTATGCGGCTTACCACCCTGGTTCGGTTACTCACTTTGCTTCCTTCCGCTTTTTATACTTGTCCTTGCTGTACTCCGTTTTCAGGGAATAATTCGCATGTTGCTCGATTTGGGCCTTGATGATATCCTGGGGTATCAGGTTCGCTCCGAGAGTGTGTTATGATGCGCAATATGACCGTACTGAAGCATGGACGCCAGATTTCTTGAGTGCTTCGACTTCGTCCAGAGTTAATGGCTGAACAAACTCTCCATCGTTAATGAGTTCGTTGGTCGCGTCCGTTTCCTCTGCCATTGGACGGTCAACGTGGTAATGCGGGAAACAAGCATCTACCGACCAACTTCGTCCATAGTACGAGGAGGCATACGTTTGAGTTTCTTTTCTTGGATTTCGTAGGGAAATCCATACGGTTTTCCGATGATCTCATTGGCAAGGAACGAGCCCACTCTACCCAGTGACACGATCCTTGGCGGAATGTAAGTCAACTAGTTACACTTGAGACATCGACTTACGAGTCTTTCTCGACCTTGATGCTACGCACTTCGCCATTGGGCAATTTGAATAGAACTGTATGCTTGGAATCTATTATAGCGTGTCTGGCGCCATGGGTAGATGTTGGAGTAGTTGAGTCGACAGTACTCATAGTATTAGATGTCCAAGATATAGCTGGCAAAAGTTAACATGGACCACTAGGGCGCAAACTCCGACAGCCAACTTGGTTCGTGCTCCTAACCATCATGGCCTCGAACCCTGGATCCACGGAGAGATCCATAGATGTTTTACTCGCCAAATCCAAAGACCCATCTTCGTTGCTACCAGACGAATTGTCTTACCTCGTAACCGCTTTCGTGCCCTCTCAACCCTCCTCGCGATCAAAAGCATATCTGGTATTGTCTGCGTTCTGCCAAGGTGTTCGTGCGTCCAAATCTGCGGAGAAAAATCAGGCAGGAGGAGACGAGCCAGACCAAGGGACACTGGTCCTGTTCCGCGTATTCCAACCCCTAATTGCAGGAAACCTGTCGCAATCTCAGGAAGATGCCCTACTAGCAGCCGTCACGTTCCACTATGCGCTCTTCCAGGTCGACTGGCAATCTGCTGCACAGATCTTTACAGAGGACGGTTTCATCGACCTCATCACTACCCTCGAGCTGTCTACATCGTCGTCGATATCACTCGCACTCGCTCGTCTCTATGCACAGGCTAGCAGCCACAAGGCTTGTCGACAAGCATTTTCCGAAGAGTCTATTGCCTGGCTTCAGAAGAAATCCTCGCAGACCACCGACGATGCCTTGCGTGCAGTAGCCATCCTTGCACTTGTCAAACTAGCCCATGGATCATCTTCAGACGGTCCGTCCGTCTCCGTTGCAACCGCCTCCGCCACCGACACCCTAGCACGAGAGGACACCATCCATACAGCCCAGTTGACCAACATGATCATGAATAGCAAAGATATCCACAATTGTCTCAATGAAGTCGTTGAAGGACTTGCATATCTCAGCGTCAATTCATCTGTGAAAGAGAATTTAGCAACCCACGCATTCTTGCAGCGCCTCTTCTCTTTCGTTCCCAAACGAAAAGCTACAGCGGACGCGACGAGTAATTCCACACTTATCTACGGGGTGGTCGTGATAATCGCCAACCTTTGCGCACACAAGCCGCGGTTGAGTCAGGAACAACAACAGATTGCGAAGCTGCGGCGGATGGCAGAGAGTGGCAAGCAGTCAGGGAAGCAGGGTGTCGAAGAACAACCAGACCCTCTGGAATCTGAACACGAAGTCCAGGCCCGGTGTCGTAGCGCTATCAGTTGCGGAGCACTGGGTGTGCTAGCCACGGCGTCTGGATTGGATAGTCAAGGGATTCGGTCGTCCCTCGGTCAGGTACTTCTGAGTCTTACGGAGTCCAAAGAAAATAGAGGTGAAATTTTGAGAGGAGGAGGCGCCAAGACTTTGACCCGCATCATTCAATCCTCATCATTATCTTCGGATCCACTCCCCCAAGAAGTGCTTCCAGCCGTCCAGGCACTTGTCAAGCTTGCTATTACCGCACCGCCGCTTCAGGTTTTTGGGCCCAATGAGGGTAATGTACTTGATGCAATCCGACCCTTTTCACAACTACTCCTCCACCCATCTGCAAGCATGTTGCAGCAGTTCGAAGCTATGATGGCCTTAACGAATCTGGCGTCTCATGGACCTACTTTGACATCTCACATCGCGAATGTCCCCCACCTTCTTAGCAAGGTCGAGCTTCTGATGCTGGAGGATCACACACTCATCCGTAGAGCTGCCACCGAGCTTATCTGCAACCTAGTTGCGGGCTCAGAGCTCGTCTTTGATAGATATACGGGAGTCAATAGCGAAACTCCACGGGATGGCTCCTCCGAGTCAAAGATCCAGGTCCTGATTGCCATGTCAGACGTAGAGGATCTACCTACACGCCTCGCGGCATCGGGGGCTTTGGCGATGCTGACGAACACGCAAGCAGCATGCGAGGCAATCTTAGATCTCCAGATGAAACGTCACCGAGCTTTTCTTGTGCTGGCACAACTTGTTGACCCCAATGTCCATATCGAGGATGGTGATGCGAGGGAGGACTCCGGTGACCCGGGACTTGTACATCGAGGTGTTGTTTGCATCAATAATCTCTTGTCGACTCTTAAGAGTTCGTCACGCCAAGACGCGCTCAAGAATGAGGTAAGGAAAACGGGGCTGCTTGTCGTGTTTGAGAAGCTGTTGAAAGGAGAGTTGGGATCTTTTGCGGAAGGAATCGTTGGACCTGCAGCAGAGGCCAAGAGGAAACTTGTAGCGTTGTCCAGCTAACTTCAAGTTACTTATGGAAAGTTGTTGATCGATCAACACTGCTTTTTGATACTTGAGTGCTACGACGTAACGATGTCATCCACAGACAATGAAGATGACCCGTCTTTCACAACACTCTCTGCCCGACTCAAACACCGTATTGACAATGCTTTCTATTCAGTCGTATCGCCTGGAACACACTTGCAACGGTCAAATTTTGATGTTGCCCCTGGTGGTTTTATCGTCGAAGAACCAGAAGCTGGGCCGGCTTCGACGGCTGGCTGGTTTATCGTCGAAGACCAACCCGCTCAGCCTTTTATCCCCTTGTCGGAGATTCCTCGTGCTCTAAACCTCCTGGATTTCGATCCTGATGATGAGATCATGGGTGTGTTCAAGAAGGCAGCCGCCGGCTGGGGGGTACAGAACTCGCACAGCGACGGAGTTAGCAAGAAGGATTGGAGAGCGGTGTGTGCTGCCCTGCTCGAAGGGGAGCTTGACGGTGGGTGCGACGAAGAAAACCTGGTTGGGGATGAAGACGTCGAGATGGGCGCAGACAGTGGTCCGGACAGCGACGAGTATCATATCGAAGAACCGTCCTCCGACACCAACCCGGAGGAAGCCTCAAGTGACGAGTACGAGCAACCGACTCGGATGGCTACAAAAGCAAAGAAGGCGCCTAAAGTTCCTCAACGCTCGGGAACGGACACTTCAAGGCAGTTGACTGAGGCGCTGAAAGCACAATGCCGACAAGATTTTGCTAGATTTTTCCCTCACATTCCGGACAGCGAGCTCGACCGCCAACGGATCATGATCAAAGACATCACTCGTGTCGCGGATTTGCTCAAAGAGAACCTCAAGACGGAGGAGGTAATGTACACCGTACTCGATGTTCAAGTGAGCCTTTCTGATGCACAGGTTCAAAAGATAATGGAAATGCTAGAGGGGTTCTCCACCTCGCCAGACAAATCCATGAATTTCGCAGACTTCCAGCAGATGATGACTCACACAAAGTTGGTTTAGGATACCAACAAGAAGCAGACGACGAGATACAGAGAGGTGCATACACAATGTCCAATACACATATTCCAAAAAGGGGTAACTGTCTCATTAACGTTTAACACTGGTGAACCGTACCATAACCCGGTGCAGCGGGGTATGCTTGGTTGTTGATAGGATGATATTGGCCGCTGCCAGTGTCTGCAGCGCATTTTTAGACGGTGCTAGAACTGATATCATGTTTGCTTACATATGAACCCTCCTTGGCCATAGCGTTCCTCCGCTTGCATCTTCTTGTAGATGAGCCAGAATGCGTGCTAGAGGAATGTAAGGTTAGTAATACACGTGGACTGAAACATGACGTACGATATGGCCAGGGAAGTAGCCAAGACTACGCTCGCGCTTTAGAACAGGACTGAAAGAGAGCACGAAGCGCTTACATTGTCAGACAGATGCTTATGAGCAAGTCACAACTGCATCCAGTGATGAATGCCGCAGCTGCGGGAGGGAAGATGATCGCGACCTAGAAAGTCTAGATGACAATCAACATCGAGAGTAAACTAGACTCGTACAAGGATCAGGATGATGTCGGAAGCCTTGACCATGGTGTGGTAGTGGTAGTGGTTTGGGTTTGCTACGCTGAGACTAGCATTTATGGAATTGCTGTGCGCAGCCGCAGTGGTAAGAGGACCCCAAGCACAGCTCACTTTCCGAGCGGTTCCGGGGTACGTGCGTCTCCATCACATCGACACCGACCCACTCCCAGGTCATGGTACGCAACGCAGTTACGATCGCATGTGTGGTACTAACAGGTATTGCAGGCTATATCCAAGAAGGCGGGCAAGAAGGCGGCGACCCCCAAGGCCGGACTTGCCAAAGTTGCAAAGGTACGGCCAAAGCACGTTTGAGGTCACGCGCTTCAACTGACCATTCATCAGGCAGATTGGAAAGAGGGTTTCAAGAAGAAGCAGGTCGGCGTGTCCGATATGACCCTCCTCACAACCATCACCAACGAAGGCATAAATGACAACCTCCAGAAACGCTGGACGAACGGCGAAATCTATACCTATATCGGAGGTGTCCTAATCTCTGTGAATCCGTTCAGAGGTAAAGTGGTGCGATCTACATGTTCTCATCTCATTTGTTATTCTTCCTCCTTCTCAGATCTCGGCATCTACACCGACGAGGTGCTGCAGAAGTATAAAGGCAAGAACCGTTTAGAGGTTCCACCCCATGTTTTCGGAATCGCCGAATCTGCTTATTATAACATGAATGCTTACAACGAAAACCAATGCGTTATAATATCAGGCGAATCAGGAGCAGGCAAGACTGAGGCTGCGAAGCGTATCATGCAGTACATAGCCGCCGTGTCCGGTGGTCAGGATAATAATATCCAGGAAATCAAAGACATGGTCTTGGCTACCAACCCATTATTGGAAAGTTTCGGTTGCGCCAAAACCCTTCGCAACAATAATTCGAGTCGGCATGTATGTCATTTTTTTTTGTCGCTAGCCTTAATACTCATGTGATTTGCCAGGGAAAATACCTAGAAATCATGTTCAACACTCGTGGAGAACCCGTTGGTGCACAGATCACCAATTACTTACTAGAGAAAGGGCGTGTCGTTGGCCAGGTTGAGAACGAACGCAACTTCCATATCTTTTACCAATTTACCAAAGCCGCATCCGACGAACAGCGAGGTACGCATTTTGAAACATGACCGAACATCGCTGATCAACAATTCAGAACAATTTGGACTGCAGGGTCCCGAGTCCTACGCGTATACGAGCATCAGTAACTGTTTCGAGGTACAAGGCATAGACGATACCAAAGACTATACAGACACTCTCGTCAGTGTTTCCTCCTCTCGTCATGCAAACGATACAAACACGTTTATTTGGTGTAGAATGCCATGCGAACCATCGGGCTAAGCGAGCAGGAACAGAGCGAGATATTCCGAATGCTCGCCATCATCCTGTGGCTAGGAAACGTTCAGTTTCTAGAAATGGACGATGGGAACGCTGCCATCGCTGATGCAGGCGTCATAGATTTCATCGCCTATCTTATGGAAGTAGAGTCTCCCATGGTCCAAAAGGTGCTCACCACGAAGGTTGTCGAAACGCAACGAGGTGGTCGCCGGGGATCAATCTATGACGTCCCCTTAAACCCGGCTCAGGCCACGGCGGTTCGAGATGCCCTTGCAAAGGCGATTTACAATAATCTGTTCGAGTGGATAGTGTCAAGAATCAACATTTCAATGAAACCAAGAAGTGCCACCGCACAAGTCATCGGCATATTGGTTCGTGGCGTTATAAACGTTTTGATGGGTCTCTGACGACGCAGTAGGACATATTTGGTTTTGAGATCTTCGAGGTATGTCAATCATTATGTTACAAAACGCGTCACATGTACCTTTCCAACCAAAGGACAATTCGTTCGAGCAATTGTGCATCAACTATGTCAACGAAAAACTACAACAGATCTTTATCGAGTTAACGCTCAAGACCGAGCAAGAAGAATACGTCAGGGAGCAAATCAAATGGACGCCTATCAATTACTTCAACAACAAAATCGTCTGTGATCTCATCGAAGAGCGCAAACCCCCAGGAATTTTCGCAGCGCTCAACGATGCTTGCGCTACTGCGCACGCCGATCCCGCTGCAGCTGATAATAGCTTCGTACAACGTACAGCTATGCTCTCTTCCAATCCCCATTTCGAGGCCCGCGGAGCACAGTTTCTCGTAAAGCATTACGCTGGTGATGTGATGTACAACATCTCGGGCATGACGGACAAAAACAAGGACGCTTTAGTCAAGGATCTTTTCGATCTCATAGGCAGCAGCGGCAACCAATTCCTTCAGACGATGTTTCCAGATAGACCGGATCCGAATAGCAAGAAACGGCCACCGACGGCTGGGGACAGGATCAAGGTAGCTATCCCTTGCTATTCAGTAATAGTGTGAAGTAATTGATATTCTTAGGCATCAGCCGGTGCGCTTGTGGATAACCTAATGAAAGCCCAGCCCTCCTACATCAGGACGATCAAGCCGAACCAGAATCGCAGTCCAACCGAGTATGACACTAAGGCAATCCTTCACCAGATCAAATACCTCGGGCTCCAGGAAAATATCCGTGTTCGTCGGGCAGGTTTCGCTTACCGGAATACTTTTGAAAAGATGGTCGAGCGGTTCTACCTCCTATCTCCGTCCACATCTTACGCCGGTGAATACATCTGGCAAGGCGACGCGAAGTCTGGATGCGAACAGATTCTTAAAGATACTGGAATCGTCAAAGATGAATGGCAGATGGGTGTCACGAAAGCGTTCATCAAGAATCCTGAGACAGTATGTCCTTACTACTCTTTCTTCGTGGCATTTGGCTGATGCATTGTGAAAGCTTTTTGCCCTAGAAACGATGCGCGACCGCTACTGGCATAACATGGCCGCCCGCATTCAGCGGGCTTGGCGGAATTACTGGCGATACAAGAACGAATGTGCCAAGCGTATTCAGCGTTTCTGGAGGAATAACAAAGAGGGGATCGAATACGCCAAAGTCAGAGAATACGGACACCAAGTCCTGGCGGGCAGGAAAGAACGCAGACGCTATAGTCTCCTTAGCTACCGGCGTTTCATGGGCGATTATCTCGACGTCAACGGCAAAAACGCCCTCGGCGCAGAATTGCGGAACGCATGCGGTCTTGGTGGTCAGGCTGCTTATTCATCGTCACGACCTTTACTCAAAAACCCCGCATAGCCGATCAAGTGACATTTAGTTCGAAGGCACAACTGCTGGTCTCAAGGACGGGCAGATCAAGTAAACCAAACCCGCGCTTTTTAATCGTGGTAAGCGTCAAGGAATATTCGGCCACCATTTTGGTTCAATCGTTTTTAGACGAACAAAGCCGTATATATTGCAATGACGACTCAAAAGGATGGACAGATACATACCTCACTTGAACGCAAGATACCATTAGTCACGATCAAGAGCATCTTGTTGTCGAACTTGCGAGATGACTGGTTTGTGAGTATATTCCTTTACTTGTGGTCCGCTATCTCAGCCTTTTGACCAGGTCCTTAACTGCAACGCATCGGAAGGAGATCCTGTCCTTCATTGTTACTTCAAGACTGAGCTTGTCGCCTCCCTTTTGCAGCTAACGCAAGCCTCCATTAATGTTGTTATCGGCCCGACGTGAGTATGGACCTGTTGTTCACCTATTGTGTATTCACGGAAACCAGGATCGAATATGCAAAGAAGAAGGACAAGAAGGCGCAAATCCAGTTCGTCAAGGATGAGACGATTCCAAAAGACGATGTTTATAAGAGCCATTCCGTTCACGTTCCATCTGGCGAGCCCCCCAACAGCACGTCACGCCCCCGTGCCAAGAGAAAGCAGGGTGTCGTCCGACCGATCACGCAAGGGAAGCTTCTGCGTGCTGGTGGACCATCTAATGTAAGTCGCAATTTCCTGGAACAACTATATTGTGACATGTGATTTCAGAAGCCAATGAATGTATCTAAACCTTTGCCTGCTGCTCAATCACTGCCTGGCAAGCCTGCGACCAATGCTATAAGACCCACTCCCGCTCCGGCTGCACCGCCACCACCACCGCCGCCGGCAAGGGGTGTCGCTCCAATTTCACCGCCTGAAGAACCAGATGTCGAGTTATACCGAACTAAATTTGCCTTCCAAGGACAGGAGGGAGAGATGTCGTTGCAAAAGGATGATGTTGTTGAACTTGTAGAAAAGGATAACAACGGTTGGTGGTTAGTCAAGAAAGATGGCGAGGAGGGTTGGGCCCCGAATAACTATCTTGAGCTCGTACCCAAGAAGGCACAAGCACCTCCTGCTGCACCTCCGCCACCGGCCCGTAGACCTCCACCGTCGGCTCCGGTTGTGTCACCCACACCAACTGCTCCGAAGGTGCAAGTGGCGGTCAAGTCTGTCATAGCTGATGCGTCCGCTAAGCCAGTCGCAGTTTTTCCTGGTCTCATGCCCTCGAACGGCTCTGCCACCCCTTGGAAGAAGGCTACAACACCCGCGAACGACTCTGCAGATACTACACCAGCGAATTCTCGACCTCCTAGCTCGACTGGGGCAAAACCGCCAGCGCCCCCGATTGGTTCGAAGCCTAGAGTAACTCCGCCACCTGTCGCTGCGAAACCTGGTGCTGTCAAACCCCCGGGTAAACCCCCAATCCCCACAGCCCCAAGGCCTCCTGCCGGGAACGCAGCTGCATCGAGGGCAAGCGTCGCGAAACTAGCCCCGTCGTCTGGTCAAATGGACTTGGCTGCAGCGGTAAATGTATTCCGAATTGTCCTTGGAGATTATGCTCATAAATGCACCCACAGCTCGCTAAGCGGGCACAAAGGGATGGGTGATGATTGACACATGGTGCATGATGGACAATAGACGTATGGGTCTCTGAACCAGAGGATATCCTGGATCATTTATTTATGTGGATAGATATCAGAATCGTGACATTGGCGTAAGAGGACATTTCAATCACGAAGGGTATATAAAGATAACTTGAACAGTCTATCATAATGCTAGTAAGGGTGTGTGGTGTGATGAAGAATCATGAGGTGTGTGTGATGGTGATAGGGGGTAATGCTGACGGGTCTGAAGCCAGTTCCCCGTCGCTTTCAGCCGAGGACGCGTTACCACTGTCCGGCACAGCGAGCAGCGCAGGAGACAGATGACGACTGTGTATCGTCCGATCGTCTGCGTCTTCGTTGTTCATATAACTTTCCCGCCCGAAATCTGCCCACGAGCGCAGTTCGTCGGCATTCAGAACCTTGGTGGCCAGATTCGCGCGCAAGTCTTCCGGCCGCATTTCAAGGGCCGTCTTGCCAGATTCGATAAGGTTGTCAATCAACCCTCTCACCCTCTGATACGTCTCGTCTGTCTCCTCCTCGACACCACTGTCCTCGTCCTCATCCCTGTCCTCGCCCTCGCTGCCATGTTCCTCTTCCAACGCAGACTCGACAGCTTTGTACGTCCGCGGTGGGAGGATGAGCCTCGACTCTCTCAGTTTCCGACGCAAATCCCGGATCTCTTTCGCCTGCCGATTCTTGGTCGTTTCGAGAGACGCGTTGATCGCCAACAGAGAGCGATTGGTGATTTCCAGGTCTGCAATCTGTGTAGAAAACGTTTCTTTCAGGTGAATGGGTCTGTGCAACAGCAAACACACGAACCTTGCGGTTGGTCTTGGCCTCGGCCCTGAGCTGTCGTTCGGACCCGTCTGATTCGGCATCGCTTTCGCCTTTGTGGAGGTCAAGCGGACTCCTCTCATTGGAACGACTACGGTCTCGTCTTAACCGGGTATTTAGGTCTACGTGCGGAAAGAACGGGCTGGGCAGACCGGCCCATTCCATGCTGGGGTATTTGACGTGAGACAACGCGCTCGGTATGTGGTTGTCTGCCGATTGGTCGGCATTCGGGGACACCGACGTTCTGGAAACCGATGATTTAGAAGAGATGGAGAGTGCGGATATTGGGGGCGAATGTGGAGGCAGGGGAACCGAGGCCGGGTCCATCCTGGGGATCAGGGGCGATTTCTTTGCAGAAAAGAGCTCGCTCGAAAGCGTTGGGGATGGGTAAGACCGTGCAGGTGACGGTGCACGGCGATGAGCATAGCGGTGGGGGTTGGCAGCAGGCGAAGCAGTCGTGATAGGGTAAAATACTGAGCGTGTTGGGTCGTTCAAGGAAAAGCTGGTCGTTATCGAAGGTGTCCTAGCACGGGCATGTATGGGACGTGTTGTGGCATAAGGTGGTGATCGTGATCGTGACAGTGCGTCACCCGGGCTTGCTGAGGCTGATTTGACGAAACCGGTGACTCTCGACTTGATCTTGATTGGGGGTAGTGCTGGGGGAGTGTTGACCCGCCCCATGTCTTGCAGAGGCGTGTCCGCCGAACGTTGTGGTTGAGATGATGCTGGGGAATAGGCGTTCAGGTCCGAGACGGAAAGGGCGTGATGTAGTGCGACTACACTCCCGCTTCGTGGTCTATCTTCGAAAGGAGGGAGCTTGAGTTTGGCGGACGCGGTGGTGAGAGCACGCTGACGTGGTTCCAAGCTAGCCGAGTTCGATTGTACCGGACTCATACGGGGCCGCGAAGTAGGTCTGGCCATAATGCGAGCTTTGGGTGAGCTACTTGTTTCTGATCCGTTTGGGAGGATTCGGGAGGGTCGCAGAGGTGAGCTCGGTCTGGAGGCACTGGGAGAGACATTGTTGATCTTGGTCGCGCCGAGAGAGCTAGAACTAGAAAGTTTCCGGACAGTGGCGTTGCTCTTGACGGTGGCTTTGGGACGGAAGGTGGACGGGGAAAGCGAGGACGGGGAGTGTTTCGTGGGCGAGGCTGGTCGTGATTTCGAGTGATGTCGCGCAAAGGGAGTTACTGTAGACAAATCGACTCTCGCGGTTACCTGTATCGAGAGGTCGACACAGAGACCGAAGATGCGGACTCGACACGTTGAGTGAACTCACTTTTCTGAGAGGGTTGTCCATTTGTGTGATTAGATGGTACCTGTAAGAAATCAAGTTCAAATTCGGTACTCAAAATGTTGTACAATTATATATCGGCTAGTTTTACACTTGTTTCATTTGCTTTGCCACCACATTCTCCACCGCCTTTTCCACCAGTCGGTGTATCCCTTCCTCACCTCCACCACCCAACGCAGCAATCACGCTCTTCCCCACATACTTGCCCACCATGTCCACTTCAATGTTAACGCGCGCACCATCAGGCTTCTTCGCAAGCGTGATATTTTCTTGCGTGTGTTGGATGAGCATAACCCCAAAGATCCGCTGACCGTCATCCACTTCTGTCAACGTGAGAGACGTGCCGTCGATCGCGACATATCCTTTCGGGATGAGGTATGGCATGAGTGATGGGCGACTAGCTGTGGGCTCGGGCAGCTGGAACCACAGCCGTAAGGAATCGCCGTCACGCTCTCTTCGAACAATGGTTGCAGTGGTGTCGACATGAGCCTATTGCAAGTGATCAACGTGATGTACGTGGTAGCGTGCGTCGCGCGTACCTGCACAAAATGACCGCCAAACCTGACGTGCGCAAGCATGGCACGCTCGAGGTTCACTTGCTCGCCAGCTACGCGGTCACCTAGCAAAAACACGTTGAGATGGAACATGATAGAAATGCCAACATCACGTACCGAGATCGGTTCTGTCTAGTGTTTCGTTGGCCAACCATACTTTGAAGTAACCTCCCTGCTGGTCCTTGTCGAACTCGGTGACAGTCAAACATGCCCCATTGACTGCTATTGAATCACCAATATGACAGTCGCCCAGAATAGGCGCCGAGTCAGATATTGTCAGAGTGCATCCCCCTGGGTCCCGTTGGACGAAAGAAATTCTGCCGAGACGTTCGATCTAGATGATAATGAGCGCGACGGACGATTCAAGAAAGAAGTGAATGCTTGCCAGACCGGTGAACATGCGGGTAAACGAGAGACGAGACTTTGTCGGCAGCTGAACTCAAATTTCTCATCTCGTCTCAAACACTCATGTCGGACAAGACGCAGGGACGTCAAGACTCGGCAAATTCACAAGGATCCGCTCGCAGCCGGTCATTATGGGAGTCATACAAAGGCAAGGTAGATTGTGTACAGAGAATCACATCGTGCTCATGTCAAGGACAGTGCTTCCGGCAAGGACAAGATTGTGTGTGTCTATGACAGTGTGCACTGTCGGCGCAGCGGGAATCCTCATCTCTGACTACTTGGAAAAAAAGTATCCCGCGCAACATCCTGCTCAGGCATAAATGCAGGGTGTTTGTTGGTGACGGTAGGGTGTACGCTTCGTAGTTCGGCCTGCCGATTGCAGCGAAAGCAAGGAATTAGGCTGGGGGAGGGTGGTCGTTCCTTCGAGATGGCTGTCGATGAAGTGTGTTCCGGTGCTGAGGTTCGGTGTCCCAGGGTAATTCTCGCGTTCGTATTGTGTGGAGAGACGGTGCCTCGCGATCAAACTCAGAGGGGGAGGGCGAGAGAGTCCTTGTGTCCCAGGATTGCTTTTCGCAGTCCGGTATTAACTCTTCCGCGACGAGAGGGTGGGATGTGCAGCAGATGACATCCTTGAGGAATTTCCAAAGACGGTCGAAGAACATGCCGCAGCTGATGGTAGTGGCGATAAAGAGGACTGCGATGATAGCGATGCCGATTATTTGCCATGTTTTGCTCGAGTGATCGGTGGTAGCTTGATTTTCTGCGGACGCTGGGGGGATGGAGGGTGCTGGTGCCAGGGAGGTTTTGACGGGGGTGGGTGCGACCAAGTCGGACTGGAAGGAAGGAATCGGAGTCCACAGCTCGGACGAGACACGAGCCGTCGACAGAGTGGGTATCGCAGACGACCTAGCGGAAGACTTGATGGAGATATGGGTGGTTTGATGGGGTGCGAGTGTTGACTCGGTCTCGCCAGGGAACAGGCCAATGATATCTCTCTTGTACTCGCTCGGTATGGCGGTGACGGAGAAGGCGAGAACTAGGACAACGCAAAACATTTCGATAGCGGTATCAAAGGTTTCAACTTGACCGTAGATATCATCACGTGACTATCTGAATGATAATGGTCAGCAAAGAATCCAAAGAAAAAGCTGGTCGAGATATCAGAACAACCCAAAGAATGATCTCATGGAGAGTCGTATAATAGGGAACAATTTCAAGTTCATCCTAAGATAGAGACATATAGTTATACTGACCTTGTGGTATGAAACAAGAAAGGATGACCAAATATGGGATGCCCTGGCGTCATTCATAATACGCACAGCAGCACCTCTCCATCCTCGCCATCACCATCCCCATTGTCAGCGCTCAAATCCATCTAAAATGTCGTTCAGAGAACCACTCTGGTATTGCCACGAAGTATGTCTTGCTCATCGCATTCAATATCCGTCTCACATCCACTCAAAGTGTCATGCCGAAATGAGGCCTCTCATGGTATCTCCTCCTCGTCTCCTGTCTTCGCATTCATGATTTTCGTTCTTATAGACCCCTGATCCCATCTGCGCTTCTTGTCGCGGTTCCTTCGTCGAAATGGTGCGCTGTTTTGCTCATCATACTTGTCCTCTCATTCTGACTTGTTGGCAGCTCGAGAATCCAGCTGATGACCCTCGAGGTCTTCAAAATCGCGCACCCGACATGTTGGACAACCCACCCAACTTTCCCGACCTCTTCGGAGGCCGTTTGCGTTCCAGTTTCGTCTCCCTTTGCCCTGATCAACCACCATCCTGACACCGTCATAGGTTCTTGGAGAAGTAACGATTCGCCTTCCGCTCGTCCTCGCACCCCCCCTTTATCGCGGACACACGATAATTCTGTGTGTATCAATTTCTATCTCATGACTTCGTCCGTTCTCACCGGACCATATAGTCAACTACCGGCCTTCGCTTTGAATTTCACAGTGGCCCTGGCGGAGGGAGTACTAGAACTTTCATCCTTGGAGGCCCTAATTCTCTCGGGCACTCACCTCCCAATCCGGATCGCCCGCTCCTTGCCATGTTTGAGTACGCCCTCTGTCAATGACCACGTCGGTCCAATTTAACCGCATCCTTAGATCTCTACGTCAGGAAGCAAACAACAATAACAACACGCGCCCTCCTGGCGACATCACCGGTCCATTAATGGCTCAGTACTTCCTATCCCTCTTTGGTCGTGAGCCTAATGGCCGTGGCGATCCATTGGCCGAGCTCTTAGGTATGCCACCGTCAGCCCAATGGGGGGATTATGTGTTCAATCAGGAAGGTTGGTCTCTTGTTATTCGATCCCATCTCTCCATCTAAAAATCTCAAAGCATTGGACCAAATATTAGTCCATCTCGCCGAGACTTCAACGGCCGGAAGACCAGTGGCCGCAACGGAAGAAATTATTAACAATTTAGCAAGAGAGGTGCTCATGGAAGGCTGTCCGTGTTCACGCATACCTTGCTACTCCCATGCTAATGTTCAACGTAGCCCCGTTGTTGGAAAGAGATTGCGCAGTTTGTAAAGAATCATTCAAGTTGGATGTAGAAGACCCGGACGAACTAGTCGTGGTCACGCTTCCTTGCAAGCATCCATTCCACAGAGGCTGCATCCTTCCCTGGCTCAAATCGTCCGGGACATGTCCAGTTTGCAGGTCTGTGTTGAATGTCTCTTGTACTTGGATGGTCAGATTTAACGTTCGGCATTTAGGTATGCTCTGACCCCTCAGCCGCAACAAGATTCTCCTGCAGGGCCTTCTGGAGGCAGCGGAGGGAGCTCGAGCCCTGGTCGCTCGAATCCGTCACCTTCAACGCGCCCGCGGTCACCCGGGAATTCTGATAGAGGCAGTAGCGGTCTCTTCCGTACTCTCTTCGGAGGTGGTGCTCGTTCTTCTGGTGGGAACGACACCACTTATTCATCGAGCTCTCAACATGACCTGGGAAGAGCTAATCGTAGGATTCACGTGGACCCGATCTTCCACAGTACACCGCCTTTCCCAGGGCGGTGGATCGAAGACATAGATTGAAGGATCCTCGTCCTCTTGTTCTGTGTCTGGATATCTTTAGATCGCGTTGCTTGTGCTCCACCATCTAGCTTCCCACACTACCCTCCCAACCATTGTATCTGTTGGTAACATTTAGATCCATGTGTTCAATACTGCACCTGTATTTTCACGTCGTCGCCAAGAGGCTCCCACAGCGTTGAACCCCGTGGTCTCGGTCGACTTTCGGAGAGAACCCTTTCCCAACATCATATTTCTCTGGTTCACCGTATACTACCGGTTTTGATTTCACGCCTTGTTCACGATAGTCCTTCCAAGAAATTTTATTTTACACTTGGGATGCGATTTTGAACGGAACCCCGAAAAAAACAAGTGTACCAACAGCGTGAAAATCGAACCGATATATACATTTGACTTAGTTGGTAGTGGCGTCGGTGTAGGATGTCGTCGCGAAGCCGACCTGGCTGTTGGTAGTGTCGAAGACACTGTAGAAGCGCTCGATGAAGGACTGGCCGTTGATGAAGTCAAGACCCTCTCCAGATGGTGTGCCAAGGCTGTTGACGATCGAGTAGATCGAACCCGACGTGCCGCCGATGTAGGTGTTGAGGGCTCGTGGCCAGATCTGGCCGTTGGGCGTCAACGCGTAGGTGACCTTGAGGGGACAGTCAGACATGATCGTTCGGCCGAGGGGAACAAACGGGTGGTGACTTACAGAGCCAATGTTGAAGTCCAAGTTCTTCAAGTCATCGTATTGAGTGGTGGTGAGCTTCAACAAGCCGGTGTTGTCGTCGTACGTGGCACCGGTGGCCTTCATGTAGGCGTCGTAGCCGTCTGTTATCGACAGCTTAGTATCGTATCGGCCCGAAATGGTGAGATGTACTCACTGGTGGCAAGGAGGATCAAAGTGGTGCCGGTGTCGACGATACCAGCAGTAGAGGACAAGATGGTCGTGGTGCCATAGGTGATGCTCTCGTTGATACCCCAGTAGTACATGGCGGGCGAGGTGGTGGTCAGAGGACTGAGACGATCCGGTCAGATGTTACGCTCGACTCCAATTGAAAACTAGAAAAGAAACTGACGTGTAGGTCAAGGTACCAGTGTACTTGGTGGCGTCAACGCCACCAAAGGTGAGTTCACCGTTCTCGTCATCGGTCGAGGTGGTGGGTGCGAAGAAGACACCGACAACTTCCTCGGAGATGGTTCCCTGACTGTAAAGGTTTTGGGTGACGGTGGGGATCTCCGTGTATGGCTCGTTGGTCAGGGTGCCCTCGGTCAGGTCCTCAGGGCCAATACTAGAATCATAATCGGTGACCGTACTCGGAACGAGAGGGTTCCTCTTACCCAACAATGCCGTCGACGCCGGAGAAACCAGTGGAAGTGTCTGCAACACCAATGGACTGCTGGGTAATGGTGAGACCATTACCGAGAGTGACAGTGTCGAGCCATTCCTCCCCTGCAAAGCGATAATTAATTCCTTGTTTCTACTTTGAAGTAAAAGAATCGGAGGACTGACCAGAGAAGGAGCCAGAGCCGTATGAGACGGCCTACCGGAGAATGTGAACTTCACTTTCGCGATCCAAGAATTTGTTAAGCTTACAACAGGTTCACCAGTGTTCACACTGGTGCTTGTCGGGTTGTATGCTGTGTCAGCACCAACCCAGGTGTTGGAAGAGCCAGTGTCGACGATCAAGTAGTCTGCGCGCATGAGTATAAGTGCCATGAAACTCGATGCGCAGAGAACGACCCACAAGTGGTGGCGGGACTGCCGACGCCGACCGCAGCAATGTATGAGACAGCCTCGTTGGTGACGGGGATGCTGGCAGAGCGGCGATCCAGCTTGCCACTCTGGATGGCAGCGCCACGCTCTTTTATTGAGGTAGCACGAGCCTGGTCATGCTGGATGAGGTTGATAGCACCACCGCTGGTGTTGACGCGCTTCGCGAACGGCAGGGTAACACGGGGGGAGCGAACCTCCACTGGTGTCGCCACGATAGAGAGGGCGAGAAGCAAGGTGGTGAGTAAAGACGCAGCAGGGAACATGGTCAAGTTGGAGTAGGTTAAGATCTGCACTGGAGAAGCAGGGCACACTAACTCGAGCTCTTTATACTTCTCCACAGGGAACGGAGTAAGGATCTTTGATGAGTAACCCACATGGTGACCGCCCAGGCTGGAGAAAATGTTTGCAGACTATCATGTGGAGCCTGATATTTTCGGCGGTGTCCTGTGCAAAGAAGCGTCGATCCCATCGGGCCAGACTATACCAGGGACTTGACTTTGTGTCGCCTCGTATAGAGTTCTTCTCAGCTCTCCTGGAAAATCCCGTCTACATTTGCTCTCGCAGAGCTCCCCTGCGAGTTACTGCCGCAATGCTAGTCATCGCAGGTTGTTGCACACCCCTGAAGGCAAGGGTAAGGTTCCGAACACAAACACATGGAAGATACTTTGGCTGAGATTTTCGCATCGTCAGAAATCATTTCTAGAGATAGCAAGAATACATGGGTGGCAGGGAATTTTGTAAATTTCGCTGGAATGTTGCATTTACCTGAGTGATAATGCGAATGCGAAGCAATTAGTTTAAACCAGCTGTGGGAATTGTTACGACATCATTGGGGTCCTTGAATGGGAAGCGTTCACAGAACCATACGGTGTCCGCTGGCAGTCCCCATGATGCCGCACCCGAAAACGGAGTACGCAAGTGTCTCGACGTTCAGGAGGTTATCGCCGCGGTATCAGTTTGCTACTCCAATGAAATATCAGTGTCCACACAAATTCCACCTATCTAGATTTCGGTACTGGCCCTTTTGAGTGAAGGAAAACGCTTCAAGTTATGTCCGTAGTCACCGCTGATTTCGAGTGCTGTACTATAAATGCATCGTTGCTGTATCTGGGACAGCATCCGATTGAAGCATATCCTCGATGGCTATAGTGCACTGGCATTTCACCGAAGCGTATCAGATCCTCAGCTCTGTAAATTTTGCGTTGATTTCGCCGCCGCAACAGTAACCGGAGTAATACCGGGACTCACCGGTGCCAGTGGTATATATGGACGAATCCTAGTCCCTAGAGACAGCCACATGATCCATATATATTTTGAAGTCGGTGGTCGTACGTATGTGTATTTTTTGCTTCTCCCTCACGATGTTACGGATGGACGAGAACGTGGCGTGTGTTTGTTCAAAAATGGAGTCGTGCCAGTGTACCTTGGTAAATCATGATTGTCGTGCACCAGGGACAACCGCCGGGCCACCGCAGCCTGGTATTTTCACATGAAATCGAAGCGAGTGTCG
>JBBPNX010000250.1:0-26773 GCA_038091155.1 Harrya chromipes | reverse complement strand
GGTCCTGCAACCGTCAACTCTGCATTTTCGCTCGGTATTGAGAAAAATGTCATGGGCGGTTATTTTGCGTACTGGGTGATGGTCGCCATGACTGGGTTAACGCTGTGGGTAGGTTACTTGTTACCCCGAAACTTGTGGAACGAATGAGCGTAGGCATCTAGGATCGACAGGAGTTATTTGTACATATTTGGTCGCTGGATTATTCAAACTCAGCTTAGACGTTCTTGCAAGTCATTCTGTTGGCTTCGAGCAACTTTCTCTGTAACCATCACCACCCTTTGTCATGTCTGATTCGCCAAGACTCGTCGACTCCTTCACCGTGTCAAAGGAGATTTTGCAAGAATTCGCAGACCTTGCAGAGGAGGAAAACATCGACCCTTTTGCCGAAACAGCCTCGAAGCGTCAAATTGCGTCGAGGCAGTCGGACTACCACAACCGTCGCTTTAATCGAGTCGCGCAAGAAAGTGCGGACGCGTTCAAGCATGCCGACGAAGGCACGGAGTTCGAGGGTGGGTACAAGGATGCAATGAGGCTGGCTCGTTTGGAGCAGGAGGAGGTGCGTGTACGGAGGGCGATCGAGGAAAAGGAGAGGCGGGAGAGGGAGGAGGGAAAGATGAAGATGGACTTGGACAAGACGCCTCCGGCTGCTGAGCTTCAAGACGTCGCTATGGAACTCGCCGCTGCCAGAGAGATCGCCGAGGCTAGGGAACGAGACCGAGAAGCAGCAGGAGCAAAGCGGAAACGGCGATGGGACGTCTCTGAGCCCACGGATGAGAACGTAGATCCCAACAAGCCTGATGGGACGAAGGAAGAGCCGCCCAAGAAACGGCGGTCCCGTTGGGATGCGGCTCCCACGGAGAACATTGCTCCCATCGCCGAAACTCCCAAACGCTCTCGTTGGGACCAAGCTGCTGTCGTCCCCGATGCGCCCATGACCCAGATTATAATGAATGCGCCAGGTATTATGCACGAGGACAAGCACAACCGTTACCTTACGGATGAAGAACTGGACGCTATTCTGCCGGCCACAGGGTACGTCATTGTTACTCCTCCGCCAGGCTATGCGCCGATGGTTGCCCCCCGCAAGTTGATGGCAACGCCTGTTACCGAAGTTGGGGGTTTCCACATACAAGAGTCGTCAGACGCTGCTGCCATTGCGGCGGCTGCGGGTCTCGCACCTGAGCTGCCTACTGAGATTCCAGGAGTCGGGAATCTTGCCTTCTTCAAGCCGGAGGACGCCCAGTATTTCGCAAAAATTCTCAAAGAGGAGGACGAGACTGAGCTTTCAGTAGATGAAATGAAGGAACGCAAGATCATGCGACTCCTGTTGAAGATCAAGAACGGCACTCCTCCCGTCAGAAAGACTGCTCTTCGTCAGATCACAGACAAGGCTCGCGAGTTTGGCGCCGGTCCACTCTTTGATAAAATCCTTCCGCTACTTATGGAACGCACACTAGAAGACCAAGAACGGCATCTGTTGGTCAAGGTCATCGACCGTGTCTTGTACAAACTTGACGACCTAGTCCGTCCTTACGTGCACAAGATTCTAGTTGTCATCGAACCTCTACTCATCGACGAGGATTACTACGCCCGTGTCGAAGGGCGTGAAATCATATCCAACCTCTCAAAAGCAGCCGGTCTTGCCCACATGATCTCCACCATGCGTCCCGATATTGACCATGCTGATGAATACGTTCGCAATACGACCGCCCGCGCATTCTCCGTCGTTGCATCTGCTCTTGGTATCCCTTCGTTACTTCCTTTTCTTAAGGCCGTCTGCCGTAGCAAAAAGTCGTGGCAGGCGCGTCATACCGGCATTCGAATCGTCCAACAGATCGCTATCATGATGGGTTGCGCCGTGCTTCCCCATCTACGAAATCTCGTTGGTTGTATTGCCCATGGACTCACGGACGAACAGCAGAAAGTGCGCACGATGACAGCTCTCGGTCTTGCTGCCTTGGCCGAAGCATCAGCACCTTACGGTATCGAATCTTTCGATGAGGTACTCAAACCTCTTTGGCTCGGTATCCGTCTTCACCGTGGCAAGGGTCTCGCCGCCTTCCTGAAGGCGATCGGCTTCATTATCCCCCTTATGGACCCCGAATACGCCTCTTATTATACCAAGGAGGTTACTGTCATCCTCATTCGTGAATTCCAGACATCCGACGAAGAGATGAAGAAGATCGTGTTAAAAGTGGTCAAGCAATGCGCTGCTACGGAGGGCGTCACGGCGCAGTACATCAAACAAGATATCCTCCCCGACTTCTTCAAGTCGTTCTGGGTTCGCCGCATGGCGTTGGATAGGCGCAACTATCGCCAGGTTGTAGAGACCACCGTGGAACTTGCTCAAAAAGCAGGGGTTTCAGAGATCGTCGGAAGGATAGTGAACGAGTTGAAGGACGAGGCAGAGCCGTACCGGAAGATGGTCATGGAGACTATCACCAAGGTTGTCGCCACGCTCGGTGCCTCGGATATTGACGAACGTCTTGAGGTTCGTCTCGTAGATGGTATCATCTACTCTTTCCAGGAGCAGACCACGGAAGACCAAGTTATGTTGGACGGCTTCGGTACTGTCGTCAACGCTCTCGGCATCCGCGTCAAGCCTTATCTCACTCAGATCGTATCCACCATCCTTTGGCGTCTTAACAACAAGAGCGCCAAAGTCCGTCAGCAGGCAGCTGACCTGACTACACGACTCGCAGTGGTCATCAAGCAATGCGGTGAAGACCAGCTTTTGAGCAAGTTGGGTCTTGTCCTGTTTGAGCAGCTTGGTGAAGAATACCCCGACACACTCGGTAGTATCATTGCTGCTGAGGGTGCGATCGCTAATGTCGTTGGTATGACCCAGATGAACCCCCCGGTTAAAGATCTCCGTAAGTACTTGATGAGGTTCGATACTTCGTGGCTAACTTTATCTCGTTCAGTGCCCCGAATGACGCCAATTCTCCGTAACCGACACGAAAAGGTGCAAGAAGCATCGATCAACTTGATTGGTCGTATTGGTAAGTCTCCCCTGTCTTGTTAGTATCGCGCGATGTTAACGCATATCTCCAGCTGATCGTGGGGCTGAATTTGTTCCGGCACGAGAGTGGATGCGTATTTGTTTCGAGCTTCTGGACCTCTTGAAGGCACACAAGAAGGGCATCCGACGAGCTGCGGTCAACTCGTTCGGTTATATTGCGAAGAGTTTAGGTCCTCAAGATGTCCTTTCGGTTCTCCTCACCAACCTCCGTGTACAAGAACGTCAAAGTCGTGTCTGTAGTACTGTCGCAATCGCCATTGTAGCTGAGACTTGCGGACGTGAGTAATTCACCTTTCCGACGAGGCTTCCCTCAACTTGACGTTACTTTTCTAGCTTTCACTTGTATCCCTGCCATTCTCAACGAATACCGTACCGCGGAGCTCAATGTACGGACCGGTTGTCTCAAAGCTTTGACCTTCGTATTCGAATACGTCGGTCCACAATCTGCATACTACGTCGACTCGGTAGTCACCATGCTAGAAGATGCGCTAACAGACCGTGATCTCGTCCACCGTCAAACAGCAAGTGTCATCGTCAAACACTTGGCTCTTGGTGTGGCGGGTCTTGGCTGCGAAGACTCGATGCTCCATCTAATGAACCTCGTATGGCCCAACTGTTTCGAGACGTCACCACACGTCATCGGTGCAGTCATGGAAGCCGTCGAAGCCATGCGCGTGACGTTGGGTCCCGGCGTTCTTCTGAGCTATACACTCCAAGGCTTGTTCCATCCCGCGCGAAAAGTCCGTGAGGTACGTGATGCTCGTGTCTGTTCCCAGTGCCATCGCTCACTATTTTCTTATCTCTAGGTCTACTGGCGTGTCTACAACTCGCTTTATCTCGGCGCTGCAGACGCCATGGTACCGTTCTATCCTGATCTGGGTGAACTGAGCGAGGGGCAAATTGTATATGATCGTCACCCGTTGCAGATGTTTGTGTAATGCATGTATGTATGCTGTATAGGTCGTAGCTGTTTATTTTCATTTTCGTGTGTCGATTTGTGTCCTGGATTGATCTCAATCATTTTGTGAGATCGAGTGCCCAAGTACTGGGATATGCTTCATTGTTCCTCTGCACATTGATTCGACACAAGATGCCTCATCCACATCTCAAGGTCCTCGCCCCATTCCTCTCCAGATCCCGAACTAAGCGCAAGGATGGGACTGGCGTGGTCATGTCCAGGCAGAACATGATGGGTAATTCTCCCTCCCTTTTCCCGAAACATGTCTATAAACACGCTAGCAGAGCTCGACACCGACCGCGATTCGCTCTCCGCAATCATGTTCCACACCGGGGGTAACGTGGTGACGTCTTCGTCTTGAGCGCTCCGGAGGAGGCCCAACGGCTGACGTGCATTGACGTCCTTTTGGCGTCCATAGTACTGCTGCGCAGCAGCGCGAAAGAGGGGCTTACTACGTTGAACGTCGTAGGGCACCCCCAGGAGAGCAACGCCGCGTAACGCCTGTTTAACGAGGTAAGACGAGCGGAACAGGGACGTCAACAGGAACCCAGTGAGGTGTATCCCGCCCGCCGAGTGTCCGAGGACGAACAAGTGGCAACCGGATCGGTCGGTGGTCGTGGCGCTGGAGTCCACCAGTGACTCGGAGCCGCCTGGGGATAGGTTCGAGACGACCCACTCGAGGGCGTCGCGCACGTCTTCTGAGCCCTGGGGAAACGTGATGGACGGAACGAGTCTGTAATCTGGGATCACGGTCAGAATACCCCGGGAAGCGAAGAAGGCACCGAGATTGTTGTGGACGAGGTAAGAGGGCGGTGATGACCTGGATCCGCGCGTCAGTCCACCGCCGTAGAAGAAGACGAGCACCAGCGGTTGGTGAGATGGGCTCCCGAGGTCGTCTGCCCAGGAAGCGGGATAATAGACGTCGAGCTGATCATGAGTCAATACTCGAGTACTGGCTACATATTGGAGGCAAGTGTTGGAACGAAAAATTTCGAATCAAAACGCACCTTGTGAACTTCGGTTGATCCATAGGTGAACGTCTCCTGCTTGATGGACTGGATCAATGTCGCTCTCGCATGAAGAAGTGGATGATCTTGAGATTTATGTCGAGTGATGTAGCAACTTGCAAGGAGTTTAAATCGTATGCGTGCTTACTGGGATCGATTATCTCTCGCGTACGCGGAGGAGAGAACTGTTGCTCTTCAAGAATCATCTTCGAAACGAGTCAGTGCGTCAAAGACTACCTCCGGATTCATCGCAAATTAGGTCACATTTCAAGCATCCGAGTCGTGCACGGTAGTAAACCATCCTAAGAGTCCATCTGACTTCCATCACGTACTAGTGAGTCACGAAGATCGAACATCACGGAAAAATCAGGAGCGTGCTAATCCATTATAATCCCTTATAATCCAATTTTTAACAAGCGGCAAATTGATTATAAACCCTTGTATATAGATGGGATTATCACGCTCCTGACTTTTCCCTGATGAACTCTATCTCAACAGGAGGAAAGGGAGATGGGTTTCTAGGACATAAATTATAAAGGATTGTGTTGCAGCGCAAAGGGTGGAGGTGAAGCGTGTGTGGGGAGTGTCCGTGAGTGTCCGTGCCAGTGAGAGGGGCTGCAGACAGTATTAGTCTCTAGGGACATTTTACGGTCGATCATATACCAGTCATGCTGCCCCGGGTAAACGTTATCTTAGTAGGCGTTGTATAGAGTCCCGGGCCTGCCGATCTCCACGCGCAATGGGCACTGGCAGTGAAAGCGCGTCGAGCACATCTTGTAAGAGCAGGCAAAACTGCTACGATGAACAAAGCCGGCGCGGCGCGGCAATCACAGCCTACAGGCCGTAGTTGTGCTTGTCTTGCCATGAAATGTAAAAGTTCATGCACGTAGGCTCTACATCTGAAAACATAAATGGCCGATGGCGACAAAACAGAGTTTGGGAAATATGTATACACCAGTCCGAGGCCCTTTACGTTTGATTACCTCCAAGTTCCTTGGTGAGCTTCAAGTCCCGGATGAAGCCCGTCGAAAAATCATACACCCATCCATGCACCCAGACTGGCTTCTTGTCACCCCTGGCATTCTTGCGCACCCACTCGTCCAACTGAACGATATTCTCGACTTGAAGCTTCACGTTTTCCTCGATTACGATGCGCAACGCCGCTTCCTCTTCCAGCGGAAGTGGGAGCGTCCTGACGTGATCGACGAGCGGCGTGAGCCAACGTGTGATGGCATCGTTGGGGTTCTGGGAGTCCTTGTCATGGATGTCATTGCGATTGACCCCCAACGAGATGAAATGGTAGAGGGAGTCGTAGAGCGTGTGGTGACGTTCCATCTGATCTGGGTGTGGGGGTCGGGTGGCCTCTTTCATTGCTGTGATCGCACCACCGCAGTGCTCATGGCCAACGACGGCGACTATATGTACCGAACAAAACGGTGAGGGGATCCTTATTTGAGAACGGGAAAAAAGGGACACCCACTGTGCTGGACGCCCAGTTCCTTGACGGCGTACGCAAAGACGGATAACACATTATCATCGTTTAGATGAAACTGGCTGTTGGAGACTCAGAGAGATACACTCGCAAGCGCACGTCGTGAAACGGACTTGGCAATGTTTCTGTGCAAGAAGACCGTACCAGGGAGTGCCGTCGTCGCGTCTGATTCTTGCACTCTAGAGTCCGAGCACCCAATCCAAAGGATCTGTCGAGAAGCAAGTCATCAAGACATCCGAAGATTGGATCCCACAATCAGACCAACCTTGGGCGCTTGCTTGTCTTTAGGATCGGGGAAGTATTGAGGGAACGTCTGGTTTAACCTCTCTGCCCATTTCACATTCGATGCAAGGACAGTAGCAATATAATCCTTTGTCGCCGTAGAGGGTTCGAGACCGGACATTATGATGAGCGGGACGGGCAGATCTGCGGGGAGTGAGATGCGCACAAACCCAGATGGTATCTGTACTGTAGTGTGTCAAAGGGACTCCGCCCCAATGTCAGTTGCCCATCTGAGATGATCAGCGCTGAAGTTGATCTGGACCAGCTCGGAATGTCATTGCATGAGGACAGATCGAATATGCCGCAGTTGTAGAGCACTTTACGTCCTCGCAGCGCCTTTGGGATCTCGTGGTTTGGCGACTCGGAGGTTATCTGCGCCGAGTGTCAATGAGAAAACTTGCAGCGCAACGGCCGGTGTATCTGGTAGGCTGGAAGGTATTTTATTTTGGTTAACACTGATCGGCTCGGACTCATAGTCGTTGATATGGCTACTAGTAGAACCTCGAAAGTTCCATGCCAGTGATAGGCCACCGGAGTTCCACTGAAACCACTTCCTGGGCGGCGCAAGTTACTGGGGACGCCGGCGGCGCTCACTGAGAGGGTTCGACTCGGTTCAGGCTGCACAAATGTCTTGAGATACTGTTCTACTTACCAAGACACAATCCAAGAGAATTGGGACGCCTTGGGACCTCCAGCTACGCGACCGTCGGTTCACATGTGTGTGCCATTGGGCCGCTACCTTTAAATTGCGTAGCACCGTACCGGAACGTCCGAGGATTTCCCAGAGCCGAGTCTTTCATCGGAAAATAATCCACGAACAACTCAAGCTAACGTGCGACGGCGCGTAGTTGAGTCTTTGGCATCTTCGTCGAATGTGCCATTACTAATGGTTGAACGTTGAAACTTTGAGGTCAAGCAAACGTACATAGCGATTGGCCCAAAGTTGTACGCGGGCTTCCCGTGCTCAAAATCAGAAAATGACATCCTTCTTTCAAGCCTGCTAAAGTGCGTGGGATTCGTCGATTCATGCACGTCAATGGTATGACGATTATACAATGGTACACAAGTGGTACGCGGTATCTTTACAAATTAGTGTTATCCTTGCGGCTGGGTGGGGACGACGACAAAGCAGAAAAAACAACAAAGAAACGTCAAGGTGGGTGGAAAACAGAACACATGATGT
Organism: Harrya chromipes; assembly: GCA_038091155.1. Taxonomy (NCBI): domain Eukaryota; kingdom Fungi; phylum Basidiomycota; class Agaricomycetes; order Boletales; family Boletaceae; genus Harrya; species Harrya chromipes. Next base: position 18,829 of record JBBPNX010000250.1, on the reverse strand, counting down.
TCGTAACAAAGACATAGTATTCGTGGCATTCATGCTATTCTGGAGTGAAGGTATGCCGACAAACTTAGTTAGAATACGAGGGGGGTCCTGTTATTTAATATGAGCGATAGTATCACCAGGAAGTCCAAAGAAACCCAACGAACCAGGGGAACGCGTGTTCTGCAATGCAGAGTGTAACGCCTGCCGCTCATCATATGACAACGTGTCTACGAGTCGTACGAGGCCATCAACAGACGCCTTCCGATCTTGCTGGGCGACCTCAAGGAAACGCTGCAGAAGGCAGTCCGTCCTCAATCGGGCTAGCGTAGGTGTCAGATCCAGCTCCTCCAACGCATTTGCGAGTGCACGGTTGTCGGATCGGTCGACGACGGAAACGAGCGAGTCCAAGAGTTTCTCCAGAAGTTCAGGAGTTGCCTCCGGGTTACTGTCAGCCAACTGCGCAAGTGCCTCAGATCGGGCAATGCGAGCGCGAAGGGCCCAGTAGAAGAAGCGGCGAGCCCCCTTCCACACAGTAGGCTTAGCGCAGCCCTTGGCTTCCATACGACCAGTTCGACTAGGCATGCACATGAGCATGGACTCCAATAACGACAAAAATAGCATGCAGACTTACTCGTGAAGATCAGCATACAACAGTGCGATTTGCTTGTATGTAGGCTGCAAGAAGGTTTCCCTATCGGCCAACGCTGCCGAGGCTGCAGCCTTCTCTTCGTCGGTTTTAGTAGGATCTTTACTGGCAACCTTCAGAGATGCGTATGTTGAGTCGAGACGCTCCATGAGCGAAAGGATCTTATCTCGGCGCATCTTGATTTCAATGATACCTTCAGGCTCCAACACACCAGCGCGTGCCTCGACATCGGCGTACATTTCCATCTTGGAGGAGTTGATTGAAGGGTCAAGGACAACCCAAGCGCCACCACGAAGTTCGCCATTTGGCACGATGTAAACGAAGACGGGCTGTTTGTAGCTGGACAAGCCATCGACGATCTTCGAACCCTGTTTCAAAATCTCGTCGTACATGTCCTGTTGACCTCCGGAGAAGCCACGCCAGTTGGCAAAGATGATAAGTGGAAGACCTTCGCGATTAAAGTCGAAGATAGCTTGCGCCGTCTTGTACGCAGAGTTAGGATACCACACCTGCCCGGCTTCCATCACTTTCTGCTCGAATGAAGCGGGATTCGCAGGGTCTGCTGGGATGATACGTTCGATTGTGCGAGTCTCGACAGCGATAACTCCCATAGGAATGCCGCCTAAGCGCGCACGGCCAACAACAACAGTCTGCGCCCATCCGGAGAGAGTTTCTTGGAATGACCCCTTGTCGAAGAAACCTGGTAACCACTGCGACGTCTGCTCATCGACCTTACCCTCAATGAACCAGCGTGGATCGTGAGGACCCTTGGGTGGAACATAACCAATCTCGCGATCCCAGGTATCAGAGGTTTCGCGGATCGGTAGCGCATCTCCTTTGATCTCGGGAATGTACGATAGCCACTGTAGAATGTGTATAACTCCTTCTAGGTCGCTGGCTGCAGTCAAATGTGAGACGCCATTCTTGTGCATGATTTGAGTACCGCCAAGTTGCAGGTTGGAGGTGTAAACTTCACGACCAAGTACCTTGTTGAGTGCGGGTGCTCCGGTCAGGATGATAGGTTGCCCTTCGACTTGGACAGCACGTTCACCCAAGCGGACTAGGTACGCTCCAATGCCGACAGAGCGAGCGGTCACCAAAGTGATAGTAAAGATATCATCGTAAGCACGCGATGTTTCACCTGCGATGAGACCCGATCCCTTCAATGATTCGACACCAAGGCCGTCTTGGAGCCCAATGATGTCTGTGATCTTGTAGCGAATCTCCCCGTTGACTTCAACCTTCGTGGTACGGATGGCAGCCGCTGCCTTTTCTTGCACTTTGAGGTAGTTCTCTCGGGTCAAATAGAGGTACTCGAAGCCTTTGTCCGGATGACCTTCATCGTACCAAGCACACGAGAAGAGGTTCATAATCTCCTCTGCCAGGCCAATACGCGCGCCAGAATTGGCAGAGAGGTAAACGCGGGGAAGGCCTTGGGCGCGTGCGTACTTGGTAACGAGGTAGAAGAACTGGTCCTCGATGGGACCAAAGGAACCAATCTTGTAAGTGATGTCGTTTGCGATGACGACGACCTTGCGACCATCAGGGTATTCAGGTGTCCTTAGTGTGAACACCCAGGCAACCATTCCGAACGTGTTATTACCTGGGGCCCGATCTACTTCAGCAAGTTGATCATGCTCGTCGAGCACGAGCTCTTTTGCCTCAAGCAATTTTTTCGGAAGGACAAGGGACGTGTCAAGAGTGCGGGCTTTGATCCAAATATTGTGGAGGGCTTTCGAGAACAGCTCGGGGAAGTCGTAGACGTACGTGGTACCAATGAGGTGGGCTTGGTAGCGTTTGGGCTGTAAGGACTCTTTGGTAGGGTAGGGAGAGTTGACCGGCTGGAGATGAAGAGGCCCCTTCTCTCCAATGGACTTCAGGATTGTCGTACCCTTGTCCGTGGTGATTTCCTGGTACCCATGGAAGTTGACGACGAAGCCGGAGACGTTCTCTATGATGCACCGGATAGGGGTAACATTGCCTTCTTGATCCTCGAGAGCGATACGAATCTCTGAGCCGGTGACGTGCAAACGCCAGAGTCGCTTGCCATGACGATCGATGAATCCTGCAATAGCCTCCAGCACATCTTCATAAGAAACCTGGAGATTGTAGACAAAATTCATGAAGATATGGTTGACGTCGGCATTGCGGTACTGCGCGCTGACGACTTCTAGCGCGTCCAAAATACTGGTCACGAGTCGATCCGTCTCGGATATGAGGTACTGTTTCGTGCTCATAGAACCGCGCAAGCGGCCAGGACGAACCAAGGCGCGGACGAAGAATCGATTGTCGAGCTGGTTTTCTCTGGCAACGGCATGGTACATGTGAATCTGCTTGGTTTCCACGAACACTGGCCTCAGCTTGTAGTTCGAGAGGCGACTGAGCTCCAACTGGAATGCCAACGCGGGCTCGATGTTACGGATAGCCTGTTCTTCGACCCAGACGCCATCAGTACCCCTCAAAGTGAAGTACATCGGATACTGTCCACGTGTGCAAATGAAGATCGACACGCGGCGGACACCGCGCTTCAGCAGAGTGGAGTTGTGCTCGTTGACGAATTTGAGGGCCTGCTCCGCCCATGCCTCTTCGGATACGTCGTCTGCCTTGCCGAAGATACGTAGAGCCAGATTCATAACATTTGGTGGCTCCGTAGTACCATAACGTTGGCGGGACTCCTCGGGATCAAACACAGGAAGGAGGGCAGCAACGTTCTCGAACCCTTTTTCGAGGGCAGCTAGGTCAGAGAATGAGGCGATAACACCTGTGCGGATAGGCTGCGACTGCTTGCTGCTGATTAAATAGGACAGGTCGCTGACAGATCCTTGTCGTCTCGGGTCACTTAGGCTAGGTTAGTAACTTTCTAGCCAAGAACGCGAATTCTACTCACGGGGTAGTTACACTGGGGGTAGCGGGGGGTGAATGTGAACGACCAAGATTGAATCGCCAGGTGAGGGCGCCTTGGAGCTCGCCATCCTCCGGGCCATCGCCTTCTTCATAATCGATTGACAGCAGGGAATACGCACGGTAGGCGCGGCGAACGTAAACCTCGAATGCAGCTGCGAAATAATGCGAGGAGATAATTGACGAGCAAGAGGAACTTACCAAGGGTGACGACAGGGTCCGCATGCAAGAAAAATGCTGGAAGAACATCATAAACGGTGTAGCGCGAATCGCTGAGCTCGCGCAAGATCTCGGGGGAAGGAGCTCTGCCGGGCGTTAATGAGGCAAAGGTCCACGCAAGGATCGTCGTACCTGTTCGTGGCACCTTGTTCACCGTACACGCTGGAAGTCACAGAGGCTTTCAGAATCGCTTCCATTTGGACTAGCCGCTCCTCATAAGAGGGCATCTGCCCGAGGATAAGCACTTCACGAGCTTTCAAGGAGACAGCGGTCGACGACCTAAGACAGCGCTTAGTAATGTAAGTGATGGGACAGGACGTGGACTAACTTCGACTCGAGTCCAGCAAGATCGCTGAGAACCTGGTGAAGCCAGCTATCCGTACCGGAGATGGGGACACCACTTGATTTGATGTAGTCCAAGATCAAAAACACGAGCTTCGACTTGCTTTGTGCTTTGGTGTGACTGAGTACGAGGGCAACCACCTTATCGAGGTCATCCTTGTTCTGATCTCTCAAACTCAAAACGCGAGCTTCGATGCTTCCTCCAAACAGTTTCTCCGTCGACTCGTATGCGAAAAGCAGACTAGCGATGGTTTGCACTTCGTGGCCCTTCAGGCCGCCCATAAACTTCTCGAGGGCGTCGAATAGCGGAGTAAGTTGAGTTCGGAACATCGCTCGATCCTGGGGAAGAATAGAGTCCTGAATGTAGTGCTCGAGAACTTTCTTAATACGGACAGCGGGGAACTCGTGCGCATCGCCCCTGGACTTGGCACTGTCGATGACTGACCGAATACCTTCCTCGAGTCTCGATGGCATGCGGCCGGACAGGGTGGACAAGATGGAATTGATTTCGGAGTAGGGGAGCTCAGGGTCATGAAGGACTTCAATGACTTCCTTGAAAGTTGAAGCCATGATGGCTTGGTTGTCGTAACCCTCGAGAATATCATTGAGTGTCCCCATGCAACGCACGAAGCGCTGGTAGGCCCTGTTTCCGACCACGCCAGGTGGACCCATCGATGGGAGGAGACCATCGAATGGCTTGGCGTGCCTGACTCGAGCAGGATCGTCGAGCGTCAAGATCCCAAGGATATCGCCCGGCTCAAGGCTGACGCCGGGCTGCTTAACGAACTGGACAATACCATCCTCAGTGGCGACAAGTGGCATATACATTTTCATGACCTGATCGAGATAAGACAACAATGCTGCCCGCAATAGGAATCCGGCTCACCTCGATCTCTGCATATTGTTCACCAGCATTGATGTGATCGCCACTGTCGACCAATAATCGGATCAATTTACCTGGGCTTGGACTCCTCAATTGGGTTGGGTCATTCTCCTGCTCGATCAAACAAGTCTTGGAGTCTACCATGAGTCGCAGGGCTCCGACTTCTTCTCGCCAATATACCGAGTGACTGCGACCATCAAGGAGGATGAGGAGGCCACCGTCAGCGAGCGTACGCGCTCCAACCATTGTCCTTCCGCCGTTCAGGAAGAGCGTCCACGTGTTCTTGGAGGAACGGGTACAGGTGAAGTTATATTTGGTATTCTCGTAAATAAAATCAACACTGAACACGGTCTTCAGCAAGTCACGGGCTGGAACTTGGCCTTTGTCCAGAACCCGCTTGTACTCGCTAAGGCATGCCTCTGCCGCGAGGTGAGCTTTGGTGACGGCACCGCAGACGACTGCGAGGGTAGCATCTGGACGCTCCGCAGTGAGCTTGTTACTGATCAGGGAATCCAGCCAGCCAGTAGTGAAGGTGTTATCAATGAATGCTTCGAGCTCGAGCAGCCTGATGAGGTATTCAACGGTCGTTCTGAAATCGCCACGGATGCTCAACTCCTTCAACGCAACGATCATGTTCTTCCTACTCTCATTGCGGTCCTCTCCATATGCAAAGATGTGGCCAAACTGGGAATCAGCGAACTCGTGGAGACCACCTGCCGAACTGACTGAGAAGTAACCCCAGACGTTCGTGCTGGAGCGGAAGTTGAGCTCTTGAAGTGTACCAGAGGATGGCTTAAAGCCAGCATCTGGGTTTTCGGCGGTGATACGAACGGCAACGACGTGTCCCTTGGGACGGGGTTTACGCTGAAGCTGGTTAGAACCAGGCTTCAACATGTCAAAATCGATCTCGGAGGAAGCGTTAGGAGCAACGCCGTACAACGTGCGAATGTGTCGAATACGATGCAAAGGAATACCCATGGCAATCTGCAACTGTGCAGCGGGGAGATTGACGCCCGTGACCATTTCGGTGGTCGGATGTTCGACTTGGAGTCGCGGATTGAGTTCAAGGAAGTAAAACACGTCCTCGGAGTGGCTGTAGAGATCTTCGGAAACCCTGGTCAGTGAACTCGCGAGAAACAACAAAAACAAGAGCATACATTCAACAGTCCCTGCACTCACGTACCCCACAAGTTTAGCAAGACGCACAGCAGCGCGCTCCATTTGCTCGAATATATCCTCTTTTGCGATCGTTACAGGGGCCTCTTCAATGATCTTTTGATGACGACGCTGAACGGAACAGTCACGACCGAATAGAGAGATTGCGTTCCCATACTGATCGGCGAGAAGTTGGACCTCCAGGTGACGTGCCTGGCCAGCTAGTTTCATGATAAAAATAGGTGATCCTATAACGGAGTGAATATATGCGGGGTAAATCCTATGCATGCTATACCTGGAATCTCTCCAGCGACAGCATGATACGCGTTCTTGAACGCGTCGGGATGCTCGACCTTCCGAATACCCTTTCCACCTCCACCCTCACTGGCCTTGATCATCACCGGCCAACCGATTTGTTCAGCCTTGGCTAGACCTTCTTCTACGTTTGCCACACAGGCGGCTTGATAAACATCGTCAGGAACGGCCACGAAACCCTGTTCCGATAACACAGTGTCCGAGATCCCTGAACCAGACCACGGCATGGTGGGCACCTCGGCGCTTTGCGCTACGATAGTACTCGAGATCTTGTCACCCAGGCTTCTCATAGCACTTCCAGGGGGACCAATGAACACGATCCTGTTCTTGGAGGCGGCGAGACTCTCGGGCAATCTGGGATTTTCAGACGCGTGACCCCAACCCGCCCATACCGCATGTACTCCGGCACGTTCGGCAACGTCGAGAATAAGATCCACATTGGCATAGTTGTTGTTATTGGAACCGCCTGGAACCTCGATGTATTGATCTGCCATTCGGATGTATTCAGCGTTGACTTTCATATCCTCGGGCGTGGCCATGACAGTGAACTCGATAGCTCTGTCTGTTCCAAACGTTTCGTAGCTCCATTGACGAATGGAACGTATTTCCTTGACGGCGGCGATACCTTTGGAAAACCTGAGTATATGCGTGACACGACCGATGAAGAAGATATACCGTTATTTGCGATGAGGATCTGCGAGTAGAGAAAGAAACGATCAGCTCTTAAATCCCTCGAAAAGGGCTGCACCCTCGGCGAGCCCACTGATCGACCGAGAGGTGACTATATGCGCAGTACCCACCTTTGTGATGACTGTATGACCTCCGTGGGCTTGAACAAAGTCGTTTACGCGACCAGCTGGCGCCTTGTCCAGCGAGTTTCCGCCTAATGGAGCGTATTAGACTGGTGACGCGTCTCTGCCCCGGCATACATACCAATGAAATGAGCAGCTTTTGAGTGATCGTAGGCCGACATGATTCACAAATGATGAAGGGTCGTCGTGTCTATGGAAGGCTCACTGGCAGGGGATGCCAGAGACAAGGGAGGGGATGGTGATGGTAAGAGGGAAAGGGATGAATTAGAGTGCGATGGGGGAACGGCTCCAAGTTATTTTCTTTCCGAGCCGTGCCCCAAAACTAGACTCTGGGGTTACGTAAACCAACTTGGAATACGCTAGGTGACAGTACGTCATTCCTACTACTAATCATCATTTGATCACGTACTGTATTGTCTACTTCGCTGTATGAAGACGTGCATCGTGTTGGCCTGCAAGATCGATAGCCGTATATCGATCATCTGAACCAAATGTAATCCAGAACAGTCACACACGCTGCCAATACCTGGAGGCACATCGAGCCCGGAAAACAGCCGGCATTCTGCGGTCCAATCATGTCAAGCACCTGTTCAGATTACATAACAGCCTACAGCGACTCATCAAATGACAAAAAAACTAGAACAGCGCCGCTTTATTCCAGCAAATCGCTCAGATCTGCATTGAGAATGAGCCTGGTGAAGAAACGAATCTGTTCCAAAAACCCTTCCGCGCGGATAGCTGCAATTCCCGTGCAAATGAGTAATCCGGGCTACTGAAGACAAACAGGCAGCCTCCAACCTTCGTTGATGGTGTGTGCTCCGTTGTAAGCGTCGGAAGCACCCCGATGACCGTATCGAAAGATGTGTTTCGTGAGGTTCCAGTAATGTCTCGTGTCTGGGTCGCGACAAGCATGCATTAACTTCATCTCCGTCATGACGTCTTCCGCTTACCTGTATTGCCTAGAGGTGGCTTCAGTACGGTCAGAAGACAGAACACGTAGCATAAGACTCGCCAGTCATGAGTCCAGGGGAGACAACAGCGGATGTCGGAAGGCCATCCGTACGAAGATGGGTCTGGACGGTTGATCGGATCGTTCCTGACAAAAGCTCGTAAGGGCCGCTCTCCGTCGTGGGCGTCACCGGTGCTGGCACAAGAGAACCGTTAAAGGCATCGGAAAGACGGATAGTTCCCCATGAGGGACTCTCCAGTCTCACTGTCTTTCCAAAAGCCTCAAGAGACATGTTGTGTTTCGCCGCAACAGGGAGCGTAACGTCGATAAAATGATCGATCAATTCGTTGAGCGAATTGTGATCAGCAACGCGGTGGTTTGCGACAGCCCATGCAGCTTCGGGGAGTGCGTTCACTTTCACACCTCCACCCACAAGATCTGCCATAAGTAATCAAGAAACATAACATAAAACAAGTTTGTTAGTGCGGGCGCACCGATTGCTTGAGTTGTTCCAGACAAGGCATAGAACATAGGATCAAAGTCAATGAGACGGCCCTCAAGTTCCCGCAACTTCTCATTGCTGATCTGCGACTCTTTCACGAGCCTTCTCAATGACGCCGGGAAGCCCGTATCATATCTCGCCCGGCACTCCAATCCTTGGTAATATGTCCTTCCCCGAACCAACTTAGGTTCGTGTGGTTGAGCCTCCAACTGCGTGATGAGGTCAGCCAAGATACCGATTCCCTATGTATTCTTATGAATAGACGGCGAATTGAACACACGGAATTTTCTTACGGTATGTTTTGGAGGTATGCTAGAGTGTCCACCCGGCGTCAAAACGTCCATACGAACGTCCATGTATCCTTTCTCGGTAACAGCCGGCGTGGCAAATACCGTTCCACTCAGGTCAGCGAATCCTCCTGTTGTCCAAAATGTGAGTGCGTGACCAAGTTCTTGTCGAGATACATACCTCCTTCGTCGACAATCATGGCTAACGAATCGGGGCCATAGGTTTCAAGAAGATATTTACCGATCGCACCTGCGCCCTGTAACGAGTTCAGCACTACGCAACCTGGCTGGAGAACCTCACGTGCCGTGGAGCCACCACGTTCTTCATCGATTCCAAAGGCCAAAAGAACCGTGCGGGAAGGTACGAATCCACGCCCCAGGAGTGTTTCGATAGCAGTTCTTAAAGCATGTCAGGTCCATACGAAACAAACAGCGGGACACAAACTCACAAGCTTCCAACGACGCCAGGCTTATCATCACAGCTTCCCCTGCCCCAAATCCATTCACCGTCATAGTAACCAGAGTACGGGGGTTGGATCCAGTCGTCGTACGTCTGAGGATTGACCGGGACGACGTCCATGTGAGCGGCAAGCAGTAAAGGCTTGACATTATCGGTTCCCTTCCATTCATACACCAGGGCGTAGGTGTTCACTTTGGTGCGCTTGAGGTTTGTATGGCTTCAGAGGGGAACGTGTCAGAGCACGCCGAAGTGATCGCGTCACACTCACACTTTAGGAAACCGCGACTCGAGGTATTCGTGGAATTTTGTCTCGATTTCCCACCGAGGATCTTCGGACGGGAGTCCGAGGTCATCATAAGATTCCGTGCTAGTGAACCCACGCCAGCGATCAGTAATAGTATTATTGACATAAGAGAGAACGAAGAAAGGTGCTCACGGAATACGCACGGCACCACCCAGCGACTCGTATGCTTTCAGTTTGAATTCACTTGAAGCGAACTCTTCGTCAAGACTTCCTAGCAAGGCTTCGTATCCCGAGGGAGTGATCGTGTCGGCTTGAGGGCAGACATCGTCGAGACTGAGAACGCTTTGGCTTTCCCACCCAGCGACATAACCAAGGAAGAAGGGCATATGCCAGAGGAACCGAGCGAGGAGGACAAGGCTCAAAATGCCGGCAAATCTCTTCGATCTGGAGTATGTCACACTTGACTGCGAGGTGCTAGACTGAAACTCTTCGTGAAGCAGACCTCGTTCGCAGTCGTACTTGGCCGTCGATACCACCACGAAGTCGTCGGGCAGATCCTTTTCGGTCGAGGCCGTTCGATGTACTGCCGGGGAGGATGGTGCAGCCATTCTGCGGAAGAGAGCACAGAGCTGTCTATCGGTAGAGCGCATCAGAATGAAAAGTGATGGCAAGCGAAGAGAACGTTCAAATATTTCGGATACCCGGGTCCCGTCAAGTCCTCGTGACGTTAATACTTTCACTTGATTGGTCGATGTGAATACGAGGCTCTCGAGCTCGGAGGAAGTGTGAAAATATACAAAAACGAGATACTGGGATAGCCTTGCTAGTATTGTAATCACCGCTGGCTAGCTCCGCGATCAGCTCCAGAATCGGAGTGATTGAGAAGTCAGCCTATCAGCAAAAAGTTATCGCACTTCCACGGCTCCCACTCCATGATCTATGGCGTAGTCGAACTCTCACGTACGATGTATGCTGCGGAGCGATTCCTTATGACCCCAAAGCAAGAGAGACCGTAATGTAAAGCTTCAGCTCCAGATATTTAGCAATGATGGGAAAGTTGTTCCGAGAACCTAAGTAAGAGGATGAATCGATGACAGCACCTCAATATATCTCGAGATGGGATAAGATTTATTTCTTTTTCCCTGAGGATTTCCCTTTGCCCTTGGAAAACGACTTGCCCTCAAATCCAGGTCTCGACTTGCCACTTCCACCTTTCCTCTTATCGTTTCGCCTCTCATTTCGCATCGCAATATTATCAGCTCGCTTCTTTTGTTTTGCGGCCATCGATGCAGCGACCTGTTCTTTCTTTGCCTCCCTGACCAAGCTGTGAGTCGTCGCAACAAGGGGGAAATTGCATCGGAAGCTGACCATTTCTTTTTACCACGCGTTTTCTCCTTTTCTTTCCGTTTGATCGCTTTCTTGAGCTGGGCTTCGCTGTCTTTGACCTTGACACCCTCTATGCGAGCTTCAGCCTTCGCCCAGCGTTGTCGGTCTTCCACCGCCTTGCGTTTCTCCTCTGGAAGAGCCGCTAGCTTCTCCTTGCGTGCGGTGAGCTGCGTAAGAGCCTGTGTGGGGTTCGATGCAGTCTTGAGTCGAGCAGCCCTTTTGCTCATCGGCCCTGCGAGGGCAGAGAAAGCTATGTTCGTAAGCGGACCGTCATGATTGTCGGACTTGGATGTCCCCGGTAGGTCCGTTACAGGCAGTTGGTTCTAATAACAAAGTCAGATCCAGGTCGCTCAACATACACAGACGCACCTTGGTAAACAGGGCATTGCCCTTCCCGTCCTTCTCTTTCATCTTCCCCGTTGCCTTTTTGCCCTCTGCCTCTGCCTTTCTCCGTTCCTTTGTCTCCTTTCTCCGTTTCTCTCGCAAAGCAGCACGTTGCTGCCGGCGTTCATCGAGCAGCTCGTCTTTGTCGCCTGGTTCGTTGTTTTGGGAGCCGGGTCGACGAAGGGCGGCGATACGTGCGTGCAGCTTTTCTCTCAGCACGGTTATACTTTGCGCCTGAGGCATTGGAACAATCCCGTTTTCCAAACGTTCTTGGCCGTCCACGTCCATCGCATCGTCGTCGTCATCGGCGTCCGAGCCTACAGATCCCGAGGGCGAAAGTGCTTTCCGTTTTTGTATGCGAGTCTCGTCGCCGTTGAGTGTTTTCAGCTCCTGTTCGAGTGCGACTTCATTCTGAATGTCGATAATCGATTTCTGATTCGCCGGATCGAGCTGAGGACGGAGGAAGGAAATCACTACGTCGTTCGTATATCTAAACATTCCACAAAATACACACACCTTGTCGCGTCTTGCTTTTTTGGACACCCCCTTGGCCCCTTGCTTTGGTGCCTTTTGATTCTTGCTGTGTTTTTGGTATTTACTTGGTACCTAGACAGATGTCTGAGTCGGGTTGGGTTCCACACGAAAGGCGAGATGTGCGTGCGGACGCGAAGACGCACCGCAATGTCTGTATCGTCTCCTTTTACCAGGTAGTATTTTGGCGGTATGAGTTTTAGCAACGATTCAAAGGTATCATTGTGCGCCTCGATGGATGCACGGAGGACGTCCAGGGAGGTGGTCATCGTCTTTTGCAACACTTTATGTACCGTATTGCGGACGATCCTTTGGGACGTGGCGGTGCGATGGCTAATTTATGTAAGCAGCAGATCTAATCTAATCTAATCGTCATTCGTTTCTGATCATCTGAATGGTCTTAGATTTATAATCATCGGTCCATGAAGCACCTTTCAGAGAGTGCACGCGCACTATGCTCGGCTTGTCGTCTCATGACTCGCAGACCTCAATCAGCCTTTGGGGGTAGGTAGGATTGCAGAGTGCGCTAGGTGAAGGATTCGCAGAGCCACCTACTCTCCACCACAATTTTTGACTCTAAACATGTAGCTATTCCGAGTGATCTCGGAGAATCCAGATTCATTCCCTGGTGTACATCACTGTTTTGCTCCAATCGTGGCAAGTACTAGGTGATAAGTCGTTCTCCAGCCCGTTCAAGTACTTCAGTTGGAAGCGCGAAACGAGTCATAATGGATCCATCAAATCAAGCAGCACGGGTGCTTTGAGATAAGCAAACTTATCGCTGTGGTGACCACACGCACGACGCGGGTGGAATGGTCCTATAATACGTGCGTTAGTTCAGCACTGAAACAACCCTCATGCAAATCCGCCCGCCGCTCTACTGCTCCAGGACCAGCGCGGTACAATGTGTTTCCGATTACCTCCCGATCTGTCTCACCGTCCATGCTGCGATGCCAGCCCGACCTCAACCCAGGATGAAATTATACACGGACGAGAGTGACTGCCAACCACGCTGGACAACGTTGGTGGATGATTGAAGCCGTCTAATCGCCTCAAACAATCAGATCCACGTGAGAGATCCCATATCTGATTACAACGCCGTCCACGATACGCGCGTCTTGCCGGTAAATCGTGCACGCACCTCGCGCGAGATACATCTTGGGCAAAACGAAAGAGAAATTGAAGGAGGGTACATGACCCCCATACCAATTGATGGTGGTAATTTCGCCCTGGTCGCAGGGCGCAGACGTGGTAGGTTGGATCAGTGACCATGTGTGAAGACAGAACCTTGAGTATGTCACCACATGCATGGCCAGATAAAGACGCGGGCCAAGCCCACCAGATTATCGTCACCTGTCAACAAAACGCGTTAAATGAGTATAGCTCCATGCACGCGCGTGGACTCGAGTGGGCATTAGCTGATTTGCCTCGAGCAGTACAGCGTGCTGCTTCATAATAACGAAAAGACACGAAAAAGGGAAGCGAACCTGATGGACACGAGTCCACGTGTTTCTGTTCTTGACCAAGACCATCCACGCGTCTGCCCTCGCCAAAAACACAAGGCAAGTCCACAGTCAGGTATATAAGCCAGAACCAACCTCAGATCGTCCACCCAACCACTCTTTTACCCTCTCCACAGCATGTCTGACACCAAGCCCACTACCTCCTCTACCGACGCCGGCTCTTCCCCCAGGGAGAACGGTGGCGTCGGCGGCCCAAAGGCCATCATCAAAAACGTCGACATGGCAGAAGAGATGCAGCAGGAGAGCATCGACGTCGCTTCCGCAGCCCTTGAAAAATACACCATCGAGAAAGACATCGCGGCCCAGATCAAGAAAGAGTTTGATAAACGCCACGGCTCCACCTGGCACGTCGTCGTCGGCAAAAACTTTGGGAGCTACGTCACCCATGGTACGACGCTCTCCCTTGTCCTGCTTGCTTCGTCAACCCCCTTGCCTAACTGAACAAACCCTTGATCAGAAACCAAACACTTTATCTATTTCTACATCGGAGCTTTGGCCATTCTGATCTGGAAGTCATGAAGCACCGTACGTCCCCTGTACTAGATTATTGTAAGCGTTCAGTTGTGTCTTGTGGCCGCGGCCGTTAATCTCCGATCCATCCGCAACCAGACACGTCGAGGAGAACCTCGTGCTCGCTATTGTAACTACAACCACTTGCCATCTCTAGCCGACATGTAATTACTACCTCGCTCCTTGTATATCGTCCGATTGTCTTGCTGCCGTACTAGCGGGATGCACTCACTGAACGTTGATTGAGTTTGTCTCAAGTCCCACTAAAGACATCGAGTCATAATACATCGTCCTAGTTCGATCAAGAGTGCTACACAGATGCTCTATGAATACAAAAACGAATGCATGCGAATAACGGAGTACATCCTCTAGTAATCTATCATCCTTGTGCGTCCATGTCATGTCAGATCACGATACAAACGATAACAGGGGAGACCCGCTCAGCCTGCCATGGGTGGGGTTTTTTTATTCCGCGCAACCACCTCAACCACCACACGCACCAAACATTCTCCACCCTCGGCGTTGAATACACCCACATGCAACTCACCGATATCACCCTCCGTGGGGACACCATAGAATTCAATCGCCGTCTTTTCATCTCCCTTCCCTCCGAACCCCTTCAACTCCGCCTGCATAAATGCAGGCAATGCACGCCCCGAAATCAGCCTCACTTCCAACCTGCGATATTGATTACTCGAATGCTGCATTGGCACCCTAAACTTGAACTTTTCCCCCGCGCGAATCAAAAATCGCGCACTCCCACCGATCTTGGCGTTGGGCGTCGCACCGTGCCCTTGCTGAGAAGACTCCAATGAAGAGAACGACTTGTCCGACGCGGAACGCACGTTCGAGGAACCTTCCCCAAGTGTGCGAACATAGTGCATGCCGATGCGAAGCTCGTCGATGCTCGTGTGTCGTCCTTCTTGGCTCTCCTTGTACACTTGCGCCGTCTGACTCGCGATCCTCCGCGTTCCCGAGGACGCTTCTGGTTCAGCAACGTTGCTCGAAGGTGACCGCGGGGGTGGAACCCGTGACGCATGGGTAAACTGTTTCAGACGAGGTCGCTCTTCGCCAGGGCGCAACGAATCAGGGTGGGAATCAGCTGAGATGCCACTCGTGCTCTGTAAACTTTCCCTCACGAGGCTACAGAACATGGGTCAGAGATGAATCCACGGTTGAGACCATAGCTCACCTTCGTTGATCCTTCAAAGTGGCCGGTGGCGGTGCTCGCGGTGAATTCGGAGGCGCGAAATCCGCCCTCCTCCGCGGGATCGATCGCTCGCCTGTCGAGTTCGACGGTGACGTGGTAAAACTAACCACCGTACTCGCTCTCCTCTCGGTCAAATGGTCGTCACGAATCGAACTGGAACTCTCCGCACCCGGCGGCGGCTTGACAATCTCCACATACTGTCCTTCGATCGGCATCCCGACAACCTCGCCTCGTCGGACTAGCGGAACCGGGTGACTGATATTGGGCCTCGCAGGAGGGCTCCGTCGCTTATACTTGTCGCTTACATTCCGCGCCGTATTCTTGATCCTACCAAAAAACTCTGCCTTCTTCATGACACCGTCGGCACACGTCGCTTGCACTGTCGATGGCGTCGTCGGCGCGCGTGGCGAGACCCGTCGGAGTCCCAACCCAAGATTATCGTACGAGTGAGTGGGTGGGTAATACCCGCGCTCAAACGAACCCTCTTTGGCAGGCGTTTCGAGACTCCCCTTCTCCGAGAGCGCGCTTGTATCCGCTTGATTGGTCCATCCATGCCCGCGCTCGTGCTTTGGTTCGCTGCCGATCCCGTACCACCGTTTTTCTGACTCGGACCACGCGTGCCTGCCTTCTTCGCCAAGAATCGCCGAGTCTTTGACACGCGCACATCGCCTGAACAACGCCAGCGCAAATCCAAGAAAGAAAACGCCACCAACGACACCGAACACGACCGACACAATGACCGCGACCTGGGATTTCGACGGTGCACCCACGCTCCCCGAACCACTTCCCTTGATACTCTCCAACTCGGGAGATACAATGGAAAGCGTCGCGTGCGAGGTCGAGTGTGTCAGATGCGAATATGCGACGAACGTGACGATGATCTTGGGTGTATCGGAATTCGTAGGAATTCGTCCTGTGAGCTCCGCCGTGACCGAGCTAAAGTTCAAAAACGTGCCGGCACTCGAAGGATTGTAAGACGCGCTCAAGTTGGCATCATTCTGCGGCGCCGACGCATTGGCGAAATACTTGGCGAGACTAAATCCCACCGTCTGTCCAGGGTCCGCCTCGATTGTACCCAAGTCCGATTTTGAAAAGTAGGACGAGACAATGTCCAGGGAGACACTCGTATACAGTGTTTGGTTGAAGTTGGAAGTCAGCGTGACCGGCAACGTCGGCTTGCCATCCGCGGCCGTATAGTTACTCGGAGGAATTCCAAACAGCGTTTTACTTTGCGGATCATACTTGAGCCAGTCCTTGTACGACAACACGTCGATCGACAACACCGACACGTTCGCAGGTTGCAAAGGTTGCCCATCGATCAAGACACCCCAGAAATCCGCCTGCGAGGACATTGTGACATTGAAGGGGGTACCCGCCGTGACATTGACCGTCGGCAACGTGGAATACGCTGACAGCTCGTGAGACGCAACAACGAGATTGAACCGAAGCGATGCGGCCGAATATCCCTGCTGGTCGGCACCATAGACTTCTATTTCCAGGGTGAGCGGCGTCGAGATAACCTCTTCACCGGGGGCAACTCCGTCAAACGTCGCCGTCGAGGGATCAAACTTGATCCAAGGCGGCAACGGCGTTCCGTCCGACTGTAGAGCACCGTAGTACAAATCATTCTGGGCGGCAAACGTACCCCAGTCGAGACCAATGCTAAACGACCATCTCGTGGGCACTCTCAACGTCGGCTCGACCGTCGCGAGCGCAGATCCCGGGGAAAGAAAGAAAAGCGAAGACAAGGCCAAATTTCCCGCGTAAAACTGTTGACTGATGGTTTTCTGAACCGTCGGCGCGGGGTAGGGTGTCACACAGAAGATAAAAGTCGACGATGCGACCGATTCGGTATCACTCGCAGTCACAGTGATGGGCGGTCGACCCTCGTCTGCAGCGGCGGGGATACCGTAAAAGGTCAGTGTGAGATTGTCAAAATGGAGCCAGGCAGGGAGTCCGGAGGCAGAGTAATCCAGCGATTTGTCCAGGTCGGTGGAGAACGTCTGCGAGCTCATGGTCCACGTGTAATTCTCGCCAATGCGTGCAATCAACGGATATTGGCCGTCCAAAGGGTTATCGAGGGAAACCTTAGCCGAAACCAGAGAGACCGTGGCGAAGATGGTGAAAAGAATGGCAAGCATAGCGATGGGAGTCGTAGGGGGCGACGACGACGCACGTTAGAGAACGAGTCGGCCAGCGAGCTCGACTTCAGGATTATTTTGGCGGGCGGTTACTAAGCGAGGGCGTGGAGATGAGAAAAGAAATGGAATTGGTTCAACATTGGAATGCGTCGGAGGAAATCATCACGTGCGTACACCATAGTATATCGAAGTACAGTAAACAAGAGCCAGCGGTTCCGAAAGCACGGATACAGCGTAAAATCTAACCTGAATGGTGGGTAAAGACAAAGAGCGGAAAACTTGTGGTCCCGCATGGATTACAGAAATCGCAAGGGAAGGAAATGCCCGGTTCATCAAAGCATTAAAGGTAAACAGACAAACCTGCTGTTTGTATCTTGGCTGGTTCCTGCGTGTTCAAGAAACCAATGAGTTGGATCAGCTCAGCACGTCCCTCATCGCCGATTTGATCGGGACCGTTGGGATCAAGAACGTGGCTGAACACGAGGAGCAACGCATCCAGATGTGGGCCGAGCATCTGAGGAGCAGTCCGGAAGAGGTGGAAGAGGGCACGGAAAACGGGCCGGTTCTCGACGTAGTCCTCTTTCAAAGGAAGAGCTGCCACAAAGACGGGAAGAACTTGGTCAAGAGGCACAGCAGCATAATTGCGGAAGATAAGTCGTGCGACAGCGCCTGTCGCGTTGTCCTTGGCATTTAGCCTGGAACGAGGAGCATCGGCAGG
The DNA here is from genome assembly GCA_038091155.1 of Harrya chromipes. Classification (NCBI taxonomy): domain Eukaryota; kingdom Fungi; phylum Basidiomycota; class Agaricomycetes; order Boletales; family Boletaceae; genus Harrya; species Harrya chromipes. The sequence continues at coordinate 732 of JBBPNX010000250.1, read as the reverse complement.
GACATCGAAGAGAGGGCGAAGGGCGGCGAGAAGAGGAAGGTATTGTGGAGCAAGATCTACCGCAGAGTGTTCCACCAGGAGACCGACGGCGAAACATGCATTGCTTTGTACTTCGGCCTCACTGTCGCCCAGGGCTCTGTAAAAGAGATCCAACAATGGTTCGGTGCGAGGTGTGACTGAATCTTTCATCCCGGAAATGATTTCCGCTAAGCATCCGATAGCAGACGACTTGTCACTCAATGATCGATTCTCTCCCTGCAGTCCCATTATCAGGCATTCATTTGAACGTGGATAGTACTACGACTCACGTAATATTTCGCGATCAGAGGGAAGAACGTTGAGAAAGCCTGGGCAAAGTCAGTGCCCATTGCGTTTGCCAACGCTGCAACAAGATCTCCAGCCGATGAAATAAGAACCGAGTCGTACTCGGCCTGGTCTTCTGGTGCCTCCTCGTTCTCATCTTGATCTGGATCTTGCTGACAGAGCGCCTTCTGACTCAAAACCTGGATAGCAATATTGCAAATTTGCTCGACGTCTGAAGGAGTATTAGCGAAATTAAGGAGAATGCTGCGAACCCGCGTACTATTCTCGATGAACGCCGTCCCCAATTTATTGACTGTTTCCGCAAGGCCGATACAAAGTGAGGCCACAACAGTCCTGCGGTATGTGAGCAACGATCAAGAGTTCATCCCATGAATGCCTCACTTATTGTCCTCGGATTCATACATCTCG
>JBBPNX010000249.1:0-26823 GCA_038091155.1 Harrya chromipes | reverse complement strand
AAGTGAAGTGAAAATATGAAAACGAGTCCATACTTGATGTTATCCACTTGCTCAACAGAGCCGTCGGCTCGAACTTTCATAGCGTAAGAAGGTTCCTCTTCCTCCTCCACAGAGCTCTCAACGACAACGACGTTCTCTTCGGCTTCTATTTGCGCATCTTCGGCCTCAACTTCTGCCACACTTCGTTTTCGACCTGGAGACAATGAGACAATGGATTCATCCAGCGACTGTGAAGGCAGAGGGGAAGCCGTGACAGAAGCATCTGCGTTTCCAAGACCGGGAACATCAAAATCAGAGGCTGAGTCCGAAACATCAAAGTCAGGGCCCTGCGCTTTTGTTGCAGACACAGAAGATGCGGCGGTTTTTACGGGCACCAGTCCTGCCAATTCTGCTTTCAGAGCTTCTGCGGCACTCATGTTCGCCAGCCTGATCGCTGCACGATTCGCAACTACGTCCCGGTTGCTTCCTGCCAATGCCTGTGCAGCGGCGGGTGCGTTGGCCTTTGACTGAGTAGTTGATGGGCCACCAAGGCCTATCGAGTCTGCTTTTGCAGCAAAATCGTTATAAACAGGTCCACTGATGCCGAGAGCGGGGGAGGGACCAGTTGCATTGCGAATGCCAGGGACACCATTACCATTCTTGTCGTTATCAATACGACGCCGCTTGGATTCGTGGTCCTGACGATTCTCGGCTAAAGTGGAAGGTCAGACTTGAGCATTCAATTAAATTCCCTCCAGAAAATTCAGTGAGGAAAGAAAGACAACGCATACCTTCCTGCCTTCTCCTAAATATGTCATCTTCTCTCCTTGCAAGTCCCTCGAGGATTATCTCTGCCCTGTCGAGCACCAGTTTACCGTGATCTGTCAAATACCCACCCATCCTCGGAAGCTCCATTTTCCAGATGTTTAGTAATGTGTCAATCGCGCCTTCTCTGATCTCCAAACTAGGTAGATGTGGCAAAAAATCATTGCCGACGAAGAAAATCAATAACACCCAATCATCAATCGCTTGCTCGAAGTTGAATGAAAAGGGTGCTCGGGGGACATAAAGTTCCGTTTCAAGGTACTCTCGCAGAATGGAAACATCGAGGAATATGAATGGTTTTTTCTCAGGAGGGGTGGGTTTGGGTTTGGGTTTTTCGACGAGATTATTTGGTTTGGGTCCAGGACATCGAGCGGCAAAATGACCCTCTTCACCACATATTCGACAAGCGGATGATCTGTCCTGAGCGAAGACGTCTTCCCGCAGTACGCGAAAGTACGGCTCATGGGTCGCGAGTGCAAGCATAATGAGATCAGCATCCTGGGAAACGACGAAGCTGGTTAGAGTGTGTCAATATCAATAGAACTGAGAAGCATACCAATCCGTAAATAACGTGCTGCGTGTTGGGATCATGGCCTGGATTTGAGCGCTGTCTTCGGATGAAATCCATGATTTTATGCTCTCCCTCTCCAGGCACACTGGCGTCGGATATAACCACTTGGAGCTGTGGGTAAAACAGATCAAGTAACAACTAATGGAGGGGACAATAAAACAAACATCTTTCCATCCGGGATCAGAGTTCATTTTTTCGACGACCCAATATCTCAGTGAAGCTGCAAGGAGGTCCATGAATGGTGTGCCGGGTGTGATGGCATTGGAATCCCATGCTTCCTTGTGCTTCTCTTCGTCGCTTATAACTTTGCCCATTGCTAACGAGAACGGATATGTAAGACTTGTGTGTCGGACAAGTGAGTAGGACATACCTTCCCATTCAGCAAGTGCTAGTTTGCGAGCTTCGGCCTTGTCCTTTGCTTCTTGAGCAGACCTGAAACGACGGGAGCGTTGCTGATTCATTTTCGCGCGGGGAGCCACACCATCTAAAACGGGGTGAATGCGAGTAGGATGGATGAGTAAAGACGGTTGTGTACGCACCAATTGCCATGAAGAGAAGTTTGCGGGGTCTGATCATGTTGATGACACGGTTAGTGTACGTGAATACTTCGACCATCATCTCTTCTTCTGTCTCGGGTGGGGGCTGAAGAAGAGTGAAGTCAGTAATTCGGTCGTTTTCAACATGAATAAGTGGACATGCCTTGCCCTCCGGGTGTGTACAGGGATGCACCTAGAACATCATGAACAAGATGATGAATGGCGGAGGACGCGGACTCACGATGCCATTCATATCGAGGTAAAGATTGTCAAACTCGACGCCGTTTGGGTTTGGGCCCGTAAGGTCTACCGGGAGCTTGATGGGTTCGCCAAGCGCATCTGGGACCTCGACCTCGTCTTCTTCCTGGACAGATGTCACTGGGCAGACTTGGTTTAGCGGTGACTCATAGCGTAAGTGGTAAATAACAAACCTATCTTGGGGTACTTTTTGCTGAGCCAGCGAAATAAGGCAGGGACACCCTGGCACAAATGAGTGAGCGAAAGAACACGATATATGCGAGTTTTAACGAACCATGTCTTTTGAGGATGAAAGTGGTGGTAAGAAGGAAAGGATATATGGATGTCGTCGTCGTCGTCGCCACAGTGGAAATGGCGGTGACAAACCCGACGGTGTGCGCGTTGATTACCAAAAAAAGTGATGATTACACAATATGTTCCCACGATGCATTGTAAATGACTCGACGTACATAGATCTCAGAGGGGGAATCTCATCGACATTCATTCCACTCCACCATGGCGACTACCACAGAGATAGTCACTCTACCTCTCACTACGTCTCTAAAACTCACCACCGTTCTTCCACAAGAAATGGCCCCTCCATCGCATCCCCCATCTCAGCTAAATCCTTCCCAACCCGCTCCGCCAAAGTCCCAGAAAGAAATGACAAAGGCAGAGCGCCGTGAACAGCAGGAGGCACAGCGAGCCGCAAAGGCCGCAGCAAAAGTTACCGCTGCAAAGCCCGCCCCCTCCAAGCCTACATCCTCCCACAAACAAAGCCCCAGCATCAGTGGGAAAGGCCCCACACCCCCCTCTGCCGGGACACCGAAGAAGTCCGGAAAGGGGGAGTCTAAGGAGGTTTCACATCCGGGTGCCCAGATCGACGAGACTCCTCGTGGCTTACGCATTTTCTCGCACTTTGGTGCCCCCAAACCACCTGTCATCACCAAGGGTGACATCCACCCTGCGGTCATACGACTTGGTTTACAGTTTGCAGAATTCAAGATCACCGGTGCAAACGCAAGGTGCATCGCCATGCTGTCTACTTTCAAAACTGTAGGTCCTCGGTTGCCTCGCCTACCCTTGTCTCCTGCTAATCCGAATAACAGGTCATCCAGGACTACATGACACCCCGCAACAATACCCTCTCCCGCCATCTCATGACACATCTTTCACCTCAGATCACTCATCTCGTATCAGCAAGACCGATGTCGGTCTCGATGGGAAATGCGATTAGACAGCTCAAGCTCGAGATTAGTGGGTCAGATATCGACTTGCCAGAACAGGACGTTAGTTCCGTTTTCTACCTGATTTCCGAACGCGATTTAATTGGCTTATAGGCCAAAGACGCACTGTGCGACACGATCGATAATTACATACGGGATCGGATCCTTCTCGCCGATCAAGTCATACAAGAAACAGCCGGGAGCAAGATTAAGAACGGTGATGTCATTCTCACATATGCACGGTCCGTATATCTCAGCGAGCCTGCTCCAGTGCACGTGTTTACCCTTGTTTGCAGGTCATCGGTAGTCGAAAAGGTCTTGTTGCATGCTTGGGCATCTGGCAAGCGATTTTCTGTCATCGTAGTCGATTCAAGACCTATGCTAGAAGGTACGCTCTCTTCGATTGCCAACCTTGACGCAACCGTTCACGTGTGCCCTTTGTCACAGGCAAAGCGTTGCTGCAATCTCTTACGACTGCATCGATTCCGTGTACTTATCTTCTCTTGCCGTCCCTCCCATCTGTTTTACCGCACACGACAACGCTGTTTGTCGGTGCACACTCTCTCCATGCGAACGGCGCCGTTTTCTCGCGGGCTGGGACAGCCATGGTTGCTATGATGTCCAAATCACGAAATATCCCCGTTGTAGTGTGCTGTGAAACATACAAGTTTTCGGAGGGTATTCGCTGGGATGGCGTTAGCAAGAACGAACTTGGTGAGCTACTCACGATAATACTCAGAAATCTTCTGACATATGTTCTCGCTTCCACAGCGCCAAGTCCATTCCCACCCACGTCGGTGTCGGATAGTGACACTTTGAAGTCACGACCGAATCTCTCGACGCTGAGCCCGTTGTACGACTTGACACCGCCATCGTGCATCACGGCTGTTGTGACTGAAGTGGGTATTATACCGCCGAGTTCGATATCGTCGATTCCCGGAGCACTAGGAAGAGCGACGATTGGTGCATAATGAGTGTGGGATTAGCTTGGAGTATTTATTACCTTGTCCTTTCATTTCGTTGTACACATGCGTTGATAAATGCACGTTTACTTGTCACGTGATATCGGGTGATGCCGGACACCCCTCTTTTTGGGGGTCGCGTGCGTCAATGTTGCCCCTTCGTTCTCGCCGTCGCCGCCACGTAGTTGACCTGCCCGACGTTGTCCTCGATGTCCCCATCTACTATTTCCTCACCGTCCCCCGCCAATGACGCTCTCCCCGACGTCCTCAACGACAATGTTTCTCCCGACGTCCCCGCGAAGATCAGCGCTTACTACTCCCTTGTCTTCCCCAACATCACCTTCTTCCTGCAGACCCTCACCGTCACCATTGGCAGGAGGTGTCTCCCTCCTACTTCCGCCTCACTCAACGGTGCAGATAGCTCTACTTCCGGCCATAGTCCCGTCGACGTCGACCTTGGTCCCCTCAAGAGTGTGTCACGGCTGCACGCCAGAATTGAATATGAGGAGGAAGAGGGACGCTTCGTTCTCGTCGTTATCGGTCGCAATGGCGCTTGGGTCGATGGCGTGTGGTCCGGCGCCGGCAGTCGAGTGCCACTGGGCGAGAGGTGCGCGCTGTCCGTTGCCTCTTCCTTTCAACCCCCTCACATTGTTTACAGGTCTCAGATACAGATAGCCTCTCGAACCTTCCATTTCGTGCTTCCTCCTCCAGCAGCACTCGAAGACTCTCCCTCACCGTCTTCCGCCTCTTCTGTTCAGCGTGCCCGGTCCCCATCCGTCGATATTACCTCTATATCCCCTCCATCGTCCTTGCCGTCCAATTCACCCTCCCCACGCACAGGTCCCGCACTACCACCACCGAAGCTTCCACGCTCTCCCGAACCTCAACTCCCAAATTCTAACACAATCCCCCGCACAAAGGCTCCTTCCACTTCCACACCCACTCCCGTATCTACCTCCAACGCGCCTACATCTAAGAAGCGTAAGAAACCATCCCAACCACCTCCAAAGCCGGATGTAATGCCACCAAAGCCCCCGTTCACGTATGCACAACTATGTTATCGAGCTATCAAGGCAATGGGAGGCAAGGCGACATTGCAAGATATTTGTGGTTGGATGATGGATAACTACGATTGGTATCGTTATAATGAAGGTGCTGGCTGGGAGGTGCGTAGTATTCTCTTCTTATAATTTGCCCATTTCTTTCTTTCACGCTCTTGAGACCCTTTTTTCCGTATCTCCCCAAATTATCCAGGTTCTACTTTCTCTGGTCGATGAACTGACGTATTTCTGAAAATTAACCTAGAATTCGGTTCGCCATAACCTGTCCTCAGGACGTGCGTTCAAAAAAATGGAACGTAGTACTGGAGAGCGTGGTAAAGGCTTCTTCTGGTCCGTCGACCCACAGTATGAGCATACGTTCGAAGAGCAAGAGGCCCGTGCAGCAGCTGCTGCTCAGGCCCAGTCTCAGTCTGCATCATCTTCGACACTTTCGACTAGTGGTAAGGACGGTATCGGTAGAGGCTCGCGGAAGAAAGATAAGGTGGTCCCGCTAGATCCGCCGCTCAAGCGGAGTGTAAAGAGTGGTATTGGACCACTGCCACCGCCGCTGACCTCTGCGCCCCTCAGGCCGGCAACGCCATCCCCGGGTCAGCTCATCGGCGGTTTGGCGCATACTCAGACACTTGGAGGACCATTCACGACTGTACCAAGAGCTATCGTCACAAGGAACGCAGACTCCGGGATTGCCGCACCAGAGAGCAAAACGGATTCCGCTGATCCACATCGAACCGGCTCAATCGTGCCAGTCGGAGGGTCGCTTTCTGCGCTTGGTACCATAACATCCGCCGGGTCGAGTTCTGGATTGGCATCAGGAACTGTGACACCCACGAATACCTCCACGGCCGGAATGCCTTCTTCATTATCAAACGACGTTTCCTCATCCGTGATGCCACCCTCGGTCTCAGCTTCGCCGTTCGCTGCTCTCCCTCCTTCTGTCTGCCTACCGATCGTCGTCGGCCCTATCCCCTCGTCTCACCCTTCAAGTAGCACCGCAGATCCACCGCCCATAGTGTTGCATAATAACATCCTCATTCTATCTCCCGTGATTTTCTCCTCTCTCGCGCCAGAACAGCTCAAGGCACTCGAGGAGATGGGAGCGCAGAAAGCGTTAGAGGTGCTGCAGGGGCACATCGTACGGTATTTGAAGGAACGAATGGGGAAGAAGAAGAGGAAGAAAGCTGCTGCCAGTGGTGGTGCGGAGAAAGGAGGGACGAAAACCAGCCAGGGTAATTTGTCTGAGCGGCCAAACCCATTTACCACCACTCCGTTGCCTTTACGAACTGCACAGTCGACTTCCACGCCTCAGGTTCCTACTCCACTATCCGAACAATCAGCGGTTGTGCGTCCCGCTCCCCAGACAGCGACCACTGGATCAATCTCGGATTTTCGCGTACTAGCGAAGGAGGGTATTCCATCACCTGTGGACAGTGATCCTCCTTTGCCTGCACAAGCCCCAGACGATCTCAGATCACAAACCCCAATCGTCGTCGTTGATGACGCTGATGACGAAGAGAGACGGGTTACGAAGAGAAGAAAGCTTGGGAACGAGATTGAGGTAGGGACTGAGGTGAAGCATCATTCTGCAAGTGCAACCCAAATATCACAAGCCTTTGACGAAGACATCGAAGTTGATGTATGCTGATTATTCTTTGGCGCCATTCGCACTCGCCTCTCTGGTGTTCCTCGGGCTCGCACCACATTTCCCCACTTCCTCGATCGCAATTCATAACATTAACATAACATAGCATCTGCATCTCATCATACCTTCTTACATCAAGTCCCCTCATACTTGGCGCGAACCTTATTGGATAACCCCGGGGCAATTCCACACCTCCAGTCTGCATGTCGACTATTCACGCCGATACGCACCTTACGATTCGCTGCCCGTGTCATGTCCCATCATACATCATGTCCCGACGAGTTCACGCATCTACTTGCACGATCACATAGTTATTGCTAATGGCCACTTTTAATATCAATGGAATGAAGGAAGCTATGTCTCCGACGAACGACTTCTACTTCTGCGCGAAAATTATACGGGTGCGGTCAATGCCTTAGAGGTAAGTAGGAACGACTGTCTTCCCAAGCACCTCTAGAAGGATCTGCCTACGGGAGACTACGGTCAAATGGCTGGTACCACACGGCAGAATATGCAGCTACTAGCACCGTCCGTGAGCACTCTTTTTCCGTTCGGGAGTTTCGCTCCAAATGTACAATCAAACGCACGTGGGCATGCCGCCGCCGCCGCCAAGGCTCTCAACGTTTTAAATTCGGATAGCTCTACGATGGTATCGGGTGGCCTCGCTGAATATGACACAACACCCACGTCAAATGGATCCTTTATTTGTTCTACGGGAACCTTCGTCTCTTCATATGCATCGTCGTGTAGTTAAGGCGACCGCTGCCCAAGTTTTCCTATATCCGCGGGACCTTATCGATATCATCCGAGTCGGGCAGCGTCATGCTTGAAGCTTGAAGCTTGACCTGCCAGCGGAAGAGAGATAAGAGATAATATGCGATGATCATGGATACATTGAGGTCGAACGTCAAAAAGAGAAAGATACAGTCATAGTGAGGGCGACATGGAGCACGGAGATGTCCGATTGATTGCGTGATGATCAGACAGAAGTGCGTGGCCTGTTATGTTTGAACCTGCGCCTTCCGGACGGAGCCGAGTGCCAGTCGTTCAATTGCCCAATACATGCCATCCGACTGGCCTGTTTGGTTGTGAGACATCCGATGTAAATGATATAAATATTGTCTCCCGTGCGCAGCGGAGAAAACGTTCAAACACCCACTCCCACGAAGACACTTTGAGGTAAAAACCTGATACTCGTCGATTTTAATCTCCATCGTTGTTGACGTTCTTTTCCGGTTCAGTCCGCTGACAGGGCGGTGACGGCGAACATGAATTTTATTCCTGGAACCTCCGCACACGGAACATCCCATGGTCGTGGTCATCTGCTTCAGAGTTCAAAGGCGGCGTTTCCAAGGACAAAGAACGCACATACGCACAGAGTAATTCGGGGGCTCGAAAGAGGTGGTCAGGTGGGTGTCACGGTCATCATCCGTGCTATACGGGGATGCGTAACGAAAATGCCAATTGATAATCCAGATTGAGCTCAAACCTCGACGTAACGTCAATGAAACGAATGTGAAGCTCACCAGCACCGTACGAATTGGGATCCGATTGGGTGGGCTCGTCATGTGGCACCACCTCATACAAGAGGGGCGTTCGTCACGGGGTCTATTTCGACTTCACAAGAAAGGGTATGGATTCCCGGATCATGAAGGTTTGTGAACCATCTTTACAGGTATCGACGCAGCACCGACTGTGCTCCGACGACTGAGCATCACAAGGTGAGGCAGCACCGAGTCGACGCCTACAGATGACGAGCTCGATTTGTTACTGATTCCATCACCATCATCGATGACTAATTGCCAAGGCAGGACGGAATTGAACTGTTGGCTGTCGTTCGCAGCAGTCTCAGACTACGATCTCGCAAGTCGAATTATGACCGAGCGCTCCATGGTCGAAGTCGAGTTCGTGTTGATCTTGGTAGGAAAAATGGTATGTTCGTGTTGACCCGGGCTGACAACAGGCATCGCTCCGTCAACAAGCCGACGAGTCACTCGTGAAAATCAAAGATGGTAAATAGCCCCAAACCAGCTTGTCAAGTGATTACAAGTCCATATTCAAGTTTATGAGCATAGGTGGCATAATGATTCCTGGTATCTTCCTCGACAGCTACCTCTAACCCCTAGGTCCATGGTAATGCTGGTTTCGAAAACGTTGGTCAAAATTGTCCACAATTTGGACAGCAAGCCTTTTGCTCTCTTGATCAATGACTCTACCATTGTTCACCAGGATCTCCTTGATGTTGTATGCAAGATTGGTGACTTGTTCCTCTTGGTATGTGACCCAGTTTTTCCACTGGTCAATTTGCTTCAATATTGTGAGGAAGTCTGGGTATTCTCTTGTAAAGACCTTTAATAATGGAATGTTAATTTTACATTTCAGAAGACATCATAAACACATACAGGTATATCACCAAACAGCTCTTGGTTTTGTAGCTGTTTGTGAATATGCTTCAAGATTGCTTCCCATGATTTGACTTTTTTCATAGACCTAGCTTGTGTCATATGTTTGATGTTCATGGGACTCTGTACAGGTTGACTGTGTGAAGTGATGCCAGTGGTGATTTCATGACTGGGATAGAGAGTAGCTTGAGGGGGAGGTGATTCTTTGATGACTATTGAAAAAATACATTGACTTTGTAGTTTTTGAGTTATATAACAAACTGATACAGACCTTGGTTGGAAGTCTTGTGACTGATTGAAACCATCATATCAAAGGATTGTGTGAAGGTATCATCATTTGAATGCATTGAGACATTTGCCTTGGATGATGCACTAGCAGTTGATATGATCTCATCTATTAGAAAATCAGAAAAAAATCACAGAATAGCAAGTAGAAAAATGCTCACCTGAGGCAGAGCTATCTGTGGATTGAATGTCAATCTCCATGATATCATTGGTATCCTCCAGGACTAAATAAAATAATTAAATCAGCTAATAAACATCACTAACAAAATTACTTGCCTTGGGGACTTGATATATTTGCCTCCACAGAGGTCTCTATAGCATCAGCTTCAAGTACCATCTGCAACTGATTCTCTTGGATACCAGAATCAGGTTGAGATGCCTGAAGTGGCTGGTGAATATCCTTCATTACATTAGTCATTCAGTTGACTATTACCAATTCAATGTACTCACTTGTACAGGTGCTTGGATCACTTTCAAACTTGGATGATGCAATGCTACATGTCTGGTGTTTACATAGAGGGCCTTTCTCTGACTTTTTGAAGGTCTGCTAGTGCTGTCAACATACTTGGCCAGAGAATGAATCCTAATGTTTTTGGAAATAAAATACCTTTTGTCCAACAGAATATGATTACTCCTTTTGAGAAAGAGAGACACAGGCTGGTGATCACTACTTGATGACTGGGCAAGCTGGACAACATCAACACCAGCTTGATCATTGGAATTTGGTATAATATGAGGATACATGACAGGTATGGGAGGGTTTTCACAATAAGAGAGAGGTGGTGGAATCAGGTGGAAAGAAGAAGAATAACTAATTGCACACAGCTACAGCTTTATATAACATGGAGTCGGAGTTTGAAATTACCAAGACATGAGTCAGCAATTATCTCATAATTAGAAATCGTACGATCATGAAATGCACACATGTCGTAGGGAATGGATGCAGAGCGGATGCGGCACGGATCAAATTGAGTCTAGACTCTAGAAGAGGATGTAATAAAGCACGAGCGGGGAATGTCGGGATTGAGGACAATTTGCGGACGATGGGATTTAGCGGAAATGGGACGTGACAAAGAATTAGAGTTCTGTCGACCGATGGAGTCGAGACCATCAAGCGCCGTTAATTTGAAAGAGCTGGAGCTTACTGCGGGAGATGTAGAGCTTTCGTGAGAACTGGGATGAGATGGGAGAATGTCGGAACGGATAAGAAGTGGAAGCACGTTGCTAAAATTGTGAGCAACGATGAAACAAAATGAATGGTTTACGAGAGGAAGGACGAGCATGTTGCAAGTGGTGATTGGGTGTTGAGAAAGGCGGTGGCGAGAACAAGCAAGAGGGAGGGGAAGTGAGATGTGTTGTGCCACCCTGAGTGGCAGGCTGAACAAACGTGCGCAAGGACCCATGACACCGCGTGGCATGATGTTGCGTGGTAGAAAAAGTCCGACGTAAGAGAGCCTTCCTAGCTGCCGTCGAGGTGAGTGCTACGTTTCGGATGACTCCGTCGCTGCTGAACACGACGATGAACGCAGGAGAGAAAGGCTTGGTGGTGTTGCTGAGTCACAGATCTCGGAGCACGTGTCTCTCTCCATATCGTCATGATATTATTGCGTCCTGACTGAAATTTATTACGACTCGTATTACAGACTTCTACTATCATGATCTCTCACTTCCCCTCACCGCCTCCCTCCACAGACGTCACTGTCAACTCTTCTTCCCGCCACCATCATCCCCATCTTCTCCCCGACCCTTCCCGCTCCCTCCCGCTCCCCTCCTCTACCCTGCTCGCGCCCCTCAAACCCCAGCTTACCGCGCGCCGTTTCTCTGATTCTTCCTCTTCCTCCACCTCGTCCCCGCACTCACCTTCCCCGCCTCTCCCGACAGCTGGCATAGGCAGAAAGGTCGCAGAGTCACTCGAGCTCTTCAAAGAGTCCGAAGAACGGCCCCGTCCGTCTGAGACGACTTTGGGCAAGCGTCGCCTTACTACCTCCTACCCGAGCGACGGCGTTGCCGAAGCGAGATATGAATTTGTCAAGCGAGCAGACTGGCCAGATCCGGAAACCGCTGCCCTTCGACGTGAACGCAGCTCCACCGCTCTGGAAAACGTCAGAACCCGTGAAACGATCGACTCACTCACCAAGAGAGACATCGACTCCTTGTCTACGTGTCTTCTTGCACGCGATTCACCCTTCTCCGATCCTTCTCATTCGCGCAAAGAATTTCTCACCCGTGGCAGGCGCAGACAGCGTTCATCTGAGGTATCCACTCCCGACCTCCATCCTACTTCCTTCCAGCCTTCCCCTATTACCGTCCCCCAATCCCCATGCATCCGTCCCCACTCAAGAGCTTACCCTCCCTCTCCATCCCCGTCTCGCTCTCCCACTGATCGCATACCTCCTTTAGCCTTGTACAATTCGGTCATAGATTTGCCCACTGTATCTGACCAAACTCATGTCTCAGAACCGAGTGTCACGTGCCTGCCCAATCTCTGCCAGTCTCATTCGCAGTTATCTACCCCTATCCACATTTTCCCACTTCTATCCGCCGTCGCCTCACCTCCCCCTGGACTTCCATCTCCCTCTCGCTCGTTCTCCCCATGGTCCACCGATGATGAGTCTGCCTGGGAAACCTCTTCAGCCACGTCGGACGCCTCGACCACATCAGGAACTTCGGAACACCCACTTTCGCTTTCTCAGCTCGCAGCGGTATCGGGTCCAGTCGATGAGGAAGACAAGACAAGACCGGCTCTGACCCAACAGCCGGAGGTCGACAGCGGCCCCCATGGCTCTGATCTCTGGAATGCGGACTCGTTGGACATGGTATATGGTGATTCAGAGGAAAGCCTTCCCCACATTCCCTTGCGTCCTTTCCGTAATCAGGTTGGCGGTCACAGCGCTATTTATAAATTCACAAAAAGAGCAGTTTGCAAAGTCAGTATATATCCACGCGCGTTGACGTGTAGCTAACCTCAGCCATTCCTAGCCTCTCGTTTCACGAGAGAATCAATTCTATGAGGCGGTCGAACGAGAAGCCCCACCGCTCCTCGGCTTCATTCCCCGATATCTAGGAGTTATGTTGGTGACGTACCGTCGCGTCCTCAAGGGCTCATTGTCACCTCCCAGCCTAGAGCCATCATCATTTCCCGTCGCTGTATCCAAAAACTCTGGTTCCGTGCTGCAAAGAACCATCAGCGAACCCGATTATTCGTTTGACAACGCACCTTCTGAACAGGTCTTCCTCCAGGGCGCTGGATCAGAGATAACACTCGAAGAAGCCGAGTTGCCTGAGGTCGCGTTGGAGCGTAATCGTCATATCATCCCCAAATGGTTGCTACATCGCCACCCAGATCGTACATCCACTCGTACCGAGTTGCTAAGACGCGGCGTGGGTACCCGCCAACATTTGCACGCTACACAGTTCTCCGGCGCAACTGCATCAAGTCCAGCGTCGATACAGAACCAGGACGTTGCGAACTCGAGCCAATCGAACTCCAAGCAACCCTCCCTTACTCGGCAATCTACGCTCCTGCTTGATGACAGTGATTCGTACGGCACGGGAGATACGACTCGGGTTAGTTCCTCTTTCGCGGACCCTAGGTCTGCATGGGGAATAACATCATCGGACGACCCTCGAGCTTGCCGCCACGATCTCCGTCCGTTCCGCTCGGAGTTAGCGATCGGCTCACAACAGTCACCATCCAGCTGGTTTGGAGGCACCGGTTCCACGACCGTGAACACCAAGCTAAAAGATCACATCTTCAGCACTATCTTACGTCGTTTCCATCGTCGTTACAAACCTCGGTGGATGGATGGCTCGCATACAGAGGACGAAAGGGAGGCATCCTCTCGATCAAGGCATGCGTTGTCGTCATCGTTGCGACCGTGCTCGACGTTGCGCGACGAGTATGGTCCCCTGACGGAACTGCCTAAACAACAAGAAAATAAATATAGTACCACAGCCCTCCGTCGAGCGTGGAGCGACGGCGAGATGGGTCACGATGGACAGAGCAGTACCTTTGACGTAGACTATGATAAGCTGGAGGACTTTGTCGGCAGGGAACGTTCAAACTTAGAATTGGACAGCAAGGATGGGACCCGACCTTTGTTTACTCGGCGACGGACCCACTCGCGATCTGTAGATTCACCTTCCGTCTTCCTTCCTTCTTCAGCACCACCAAATCAGCCAATTTCGTCGAGCATAAGCGCCAATTCCGCGCCACGTCAGCACCACTTCATTCTTATGGAGGATCTAACAGGTCGTCTGAAGCGCTCCTGCGTGTTGGATTTGAAGATGGGAACTAGGCAGTATGGCATGGACGCTATCCCACTGAAGAAGAAGAGTCAGCGCAAGAAATGTGATCGAACGACAAGTCGCCCCCTCGGAGTGCGCGTTTGTGGTATGCAGGTACGGTCCGGTTAACCTCTTCAGCAGCCGAAATGCCATTGGCTGACTTCATAACTCACAGGTATGGAATCACGCCACACAATCTTACGTTACCCAGAACAAGTATATGGGCCGTGATATTCGCGCGGACGACTTTCCATCCTTGCTCGCCAATTTTCTATACGATGGGGAGCGTCTTCTCGTTTGGCACATTCCGGTCTTGCTCCAGAAGCTATATGCCCTTGCTCGCATCATCAGTCGCCTGAAGGGCTTCCGGTTTTACGGTTGCAGTCTGCTCCTAATCTACGATGGAGACCGTGATGCCCAGGAGGCTTTTCGAATGTCGGCTCTGGAACACCCGTCATCGCGGAGTAAACGAGGAGAATCGTTAGAACGGTCGCAGACGCGGTCCAGGAGCCAGGTCGCGGCTCGTTCATCACTACGACGGACACACAGCGAAGATCTCCTCCTTGGGCCCGTCGGTAAATGGTCCGGAGAAAAGCGGAAACGCGGAGAGGTTAACGTCCGCATTGTCGACTTTGCACACACGACCACCGGACGAGACTGGGCCCCGTATCCGCCGCCTCCTGGCCGGCCTGTGGTGCATCAGGTGTCAAGTTCCAAGGGGTATCAAACCGAGGTCGACGCGGAAAGCAGTATCATATATGCTCGCTTCCCGCCGCACTACCCTAAGGAACCTGACCGCGGGTTTTTGTTCGGCTTGAAGAATCTGACGGAGACTTTGGAGAAAATCTGGAATGACGAACGGATGCGCAGGATAAAAGCCTCGCGAGACGGTCTGTCAGTTGATACATCTCAACTCCCTCCGCTGGTTACGGATGGCAAGGAAATTTTTGACGAAATTTTCGACCCATTGGCTAGTGATGATCCAGGAATGCTGTCCACGTGAGTTGCGTTGTTCTGCTAGCGCCGCCCACTGTTGCTGTACCTTGTTTATCAGTCTTCCTCTTCGTCGTCCTATAATATTTGATTGTTTCCTATTTGCATTCTCTCTTGACTTGTCTAGACTTTTTTTACTCACAGCACACGTCCCATCTTGTATTGTATCTTCCGTTGTCCCATCATTTCTTTTTTTTTTCCCCTTTACCATGCCTTTAGATAATATTTGCATTGTCTCCAAAAAAAAATACGAGGTCTCTAATCCAATGGGTTCTAGTTCGTACATATATCTTGAAACTGAGTTGGATAGCATCAAGTAACCGAGGCCAGGCAAACGGAAAAGTTCGAGGTTCTATTGGTGGACAAGACACATGGGCAACTATACATCTAGGATAATGGATATCCGTCATGAGTCGTCGCTTTGGATATAGTTGGCACGGAGGTCCTTCCATTGTCGCTGGTATCAGGAACCTCGTCAATGTATGCACACAATCAAGACTGTTTTACATAACTCACGCCCTTGTTCCAGTTGTCCCAGAACGACTGAACAGCGACATCAAAACCGACGCCAAACGCGAACGCTCCAGCAAAGATGCTGGAAACGAAGATGCCTGGTCGAATATTCAAACTGAGAATTAGTGTCAATACAGCTGTATCACGCACTGTTCCGCTTCGCAAATGTGTTGTAAAAGGCGCTGGAGAACTGAAGTATGTCAATAAAAAACAAATAGGCTGGGCGGGGGCCACTACTTACTGCCATTGTATGTCGAGGATGGATGTAAGAGAGGTTCCGGTGATGTCCGAATTCAAGCGTTCAAAGTCGACATTCCCACGACAACTCACTGCAACATGGTCTTGACGCGACAATGGGCCTCTCCACTTTGGACGGCTCGACTCGCCCTCCGTGCTATATTTCGTCCAAATGCAGTCCCTTTGAGAGCCCTATCGCTGCTTCCAGACATCCCGTCTCCCGCCAACCTGGAATTCCCCCCCACAGGACCCATCCCGTACGACAACATTCCCAATCCCCTGACGCGCTCCAAACTGTCCGCCAACGTCTCCAAAACCATCGCGCCCCTTCCAAAATACCACTTTCACGGCGTTTTTAGCCGAAACAACACTAAAATCTACCTGTGCGGACCTGACGGGAAACTGCTCCCGCAAGGCTGGTGGAGCGGTGGGAGTTGTGGGTTCAAGGGCGCGAACCGCAAGTCGCACGAGGCTGGGTATCAGTGTGCGGTGCGCGCATTTCGGAGGCTGGAGGAGGAGACCAAGGACAAGGGGCGTGTTGCGCTTGCGTTGCATTTTTCAGGGTTTGGGAAGGGCAGGTATGCCGTCGAGGGAGTATTTTTGACGAGCGAGGGGGATAAGATACGTCCGTTGGTCGCCGAAGTGGAGGATAGGACGAAGATAAAGATGGGTGGGACGAGGTCAAAGAAGAAGAGACGAGTCTAGGCAGGTACGTGTACATATGATCCTTTCGTTCTGTGACGCTGACGAGCTCGCGTTGCCCTGCTAGTATCTTGATAGAATGCACTTTATATACAATACACCTTGTTGGTATAATATCAGCACCAACGTCGTAGGCATTCATGGATGGTATACAATGATCTATCTCCTGGATGCTACCTCAATCACTGAAAAACGGGTCAGACGCGTATTTTTCACAGCCTGGCCTTGCTAACGAATTGAGTGCAACTCTCTTGTCAGTCTCTATGTCGTCTATGAGCGCCTCTGTTTCCTCGCGTTAACGTTTGGACACTGGCATAGAGATGACTGATACATGCCTCGTGAAACGTAATCGAGCTCGGGACGGATGTATCCCAGCACCAGTGTCTTCAATTTGTACCCGTAAAAATCGGAATCAAAGTTGTGCATGACGTGGATTTCCTACGTGAACGTGAGCAGCGGGCTTGGCAGAAAAGCACGATGCATACAGCTGTCATGCGTTGATTCTTGTAGAATGGATTCCAGCCCAGACTCATGACCATGGGCAACACGAGACGGTCTTTCTGTGGCGATTTTGATGCTTGATCTTCCACAGCCGAATACACTCGGGCGTATCCATAGTACACGCCAGGCTTGGCGATGCTCGCCATATGTGTGATGGATTCATCGGGAAGGTTTGCTTAGGTCCACGTCAGAATGACCTGACCGAATGGATCTAAGGACACACACCAGTTGGACACCCGAGGTCTTTGCCCCCTCTGCCAAAGCCGTGTTGTACGATTCCCTCGAGTTGAATTGGATACGGATCCTCTGGGGTATCAGGCCCTACGATGGTCGGTCTGCTTGTGCGGAACGATTGGGTCTCTGTCGGAGCCGGTTGTGCGGGCTCTGTAGTTGTTGATGCTAGTGTAAACAAACCTTGACCCATAGCAGCAGGAGAAGACGGGAAAGAAAGATAAGGACAAACACTGACTCACACGCATCCGGCTCATCAATCCACCATGGCGGCTACGTTCACAGGCTACCCACCCTATGGAACTTACCAGACTCCCTACCCTCTCTATCCAGTTCCACCGGGTCAGTCCGTCAATGGTCCTATGACAGCCGCCGCTGCTCCGCTTCCACACTTTGCGCCCCACTTTCCCCAACCACCACCGGGCTATCCCCTGTATGCCCTCCAGCCCGCCAAGGCCCCCAGTCCACCTCCCGCACCGCCCATCGCGCCAGACATTCCCACTATATCACCGCAAATCGCGTCCAACGAACTTCGAAAACTGATCGTGTTGCGATTGAAGTTGGCAGAGTTTGATTCCGTCGAGCCTCAGGCATTGCAGCGATTGGAATTGGAGGTCGTCGCATGTGGGTTTCTCTTCCTCTCGCGCTATTCGTCCCCCCCTGACTTCTTCATCCTAGTCGTCCAGACGCTCTTTGAACACGCGCACGAGTATGCAAACTTGGCCAACAGAGTGGTGCCGATTGCGACAGACGTACTCCTCGCGTGCAATGACAGGGGATGGAAAGGAAGGGACCTGCATGACATTGCCCTCGCTTCGCGCTCATCCAGTTAGTCTCGTTTTCACGTATGACCTCGAGCCATGTATTCAGCCATTTTTTCAGGCGTCCCGGCAGAATCGTCGTTTCAGCTTCCGCCGCCGCGCGAGGGGTCGCCAGAATTGCTTGCGTCCGACGATGAGGGCGCACCACCAGTGATACCAACGACGTTGCGCTCCCTTCCGTCCCATTTCCCACCTCTTCCACCGAAACATACATACCTGAAGACGCCAGTGCGTGTCTTGAGTCGGAATGTTTCTTTGCACTCGTAGCTGAATGATGTTTTAGGCGTCTCCACCGAAGAAGGCAGCGCTCCCATCTCTCGAGCGCAAACTGAAAACTGCGGGGCTGGTTCAGGAATCTCTAAAGAATCTCTTGACAGTCACAGAGGACAATTTGGGGCAAGAGGATGGCGAGCTGCTCGGACATATAGTTAACTGCGATGCCTCGATGTACCCACGGAAGCGATGGAAAGTGGTGCATTAGTGATGGGCCCTTGCCATTGTTGGTTTCACACTAAAGTACCAGATATCTGACGCAGCAGAGTTGTGCATTACATGGCAGATAGCCCCCACGCAAGCCACCTTTTGGGCCACCCTGTATCAGAGATGTCCAACAACCGAATGGATCTCGCTTTAGAATGGCAAATTTCAGGTCGTGGATCCCTCCTGTTGAGTTCCTGACGAGGGCTTTTTAGACCTTGTAGTTTGTGACTGCGTTTTCCTCTTCTTCAACGGTGGTATAACCATGGACTGCGAAGGCGGAGTGTCGTCCGTTGTCGTTGTCTTGAGCCTCGTCTTGGGCTGTGACGAGCGGGGCCTGCGTGGTTTATATGACTCCGGATTTGCGCTTACCAGTGGCTCAAGAAATACAATTTGATTTTGGGGACGATCCTCTGAGTGGACCGGAGCTGGGGTCGTTGAATCGGGATGTGCAGCGGGAAAGGTAGATTTAAAACGAATGGTGTTTGAGCTCGTTGATACAAAGCCAGACGACTGGACTCTTTGGTCGATTGGAGCAGCTATGGCGTCAGAATTGACCGCGGGCGTCGCCGAATCAGTGTTTGTGTCCTTTTGCAAAACAGTATATCGGCGACGACACTAGTAAAGTAATGATACAAATGCCACAATATCAGAATGCGATTCTACGTTACCATAGTTTCCGTCCTTCCATTACGGAGGCGTTCAGAAGTCTCCTTCCAGGAGACGTCCTTGCGATCACGTACACAGGCAAGCAAAAGCCTGTCTTCTTCATCTGACCATTGACTCCGATTGATGCTTGGGTCGAGTTGTTCGTTCCAGCGGTCTCGGCATTGATCGTTGTGTCGGCCAGGAACGTTAGCAGCGACATCCACCCATGATGAACCATAGGCAGCGACGGCAGCGGAGAGACGGACATCTTCTTCGGGGGTCCAGCTCGTATGTTTGATAGACCCATCCAGGGTTCTTTGGAACCTGGTACTGCATTGTGAAGGGGTTGCATCTTCCGAGACGTGGCGTGCAACTGTAATCAAACGTTTTCGACAAAAGATGTAAAAGAGAAGGGATGAACGGACCAAGATGCCAATTTTCATGCCCATACATACGGATGGCTTTGAGGAGATGTTCGTCAGCTTCTGGTGTCCATTGGTGTGACTTCCGTGAAGTCGCATGACGCATGCAATCTAGCGGTGTTCGTCTCGTCTATGTTTTATACTCGTGAGATTTTCAAAAGCTCGCAGAGGGTTGTACCTCACCCCTAGCCTGTCAGCTATGGATACCCAGTCTGGCGGACTGTCTGAAAACTCGGCCGCAAGGGACTCGGCTCTGAGCACTTCTTCTTGACTCCAAGGCTCGTGGTTAAATTGAGGACGTTGTTCTCCAAGCCACCGTATCTCGCATTCTTTTGCTGTGCGTGGGGTGACAGAAATACCTGACACCTATAAGCATTGAGCAGCTCACAGTGAAGGAGTAAGGATAGAATGTTACCCTTTCGGCAATTCGATCCCAGTCAATACCCTCACTATCCAGCCCGAGATCAGGAGCTGTTTGTACACTCATCGCTGGGAATTCCAGCGAACCTCTGTCATCGAAAATGAGAAATGAACAAAAGCAAACACCCTGATAATGTTCACACCTCTTTTGCATATCCAGTGCATGTTTGCGATAACTCTCGGCTTTTACCGCCTCTGCGAGAGCTTCTAGTTCCTTGGCCTTCACTGAAATCCGTGTTAAATGCAACTGATGGACCAGAACTGAAACATACTTGGGTGTACTTCAGTGAAGCTCTGGTAACGGCTGCGTTTCAAAGCATCTTCATAAAATGGAGATTCCTGGAAAGGTGATTGGTTATATGGCAAGAGTCCAATGCCGTTCACATACAGGTGATAGCAGATCTTTTGCTGCAATCGGCGTTGTCGCTCTGACCGAACCACGTATGGCGACGAAGGACCCAGCGTCCAGATCGCACTCGTCGATGGAATCGACAGTCTCCTGCAATTTACTTTGCTGAACGTGACATTAGAGAAAGGAGAAGGATTGACGTACGAGTAGCTTGTCCATTGTTTCCAGCTCAGCTTCGAGTTTCTCGGTGTATGCCTTTAGAGCATGCAAGTGGTCCTTGCTGGCTTGAAGGGCTCCATGAGCCTCCTGGCATTTGTCCACTGGCATAGCAGGCTTTCGGACAGCACAACGCTCGAGCCCGCAATGATGGTATATTCATGCCACACTCAGTCAACTGGGACTTGTCAATGAATGTTTATGACTGCCAAACATCTCCTAACTGTGGTCCAAACTAACGCTAGTCGCGCGTTTCCTTTCCAACTCAAACCACTGCCCCTTCACAATCATGGCTCAAGGTGCAGCAAAACGTACAGGTATTCATTGTTACACACTTAAACAAAGGAAGGAAGTCTGACTCTGACTCTTCCTAGCTGAGCAGAACAAACAAGCCATCAAGATCCTGCGTCTCGGGATGTTCTTCCCTACTATCCTGTCGATTTTGCTCCGTCTTTTATTCAGACGGAGTTCCCTACCTCCTTCAAAAGGTTCACTGGCCATATATGTCGTGACATATCTACCTGCGCTGTTTTTGTCGCGATATTTGGAGAGCATCGGAACCACGCGGCGTGACCCAACAACGGGAGCCATCATCTCCTCTGGCCAGGACCTCAGCCAGCCTGGTGTTACGGAGTGGTGTTTTGATATTTTATATGTCACTTGTACGTGCAGGAAGTACCTATGCGTATTCTGGCTCACGTATGCATGTAGGGGCGTGTCAAATCGGAAGCGGAGTGTTCGGCGAATGGTTTTGGTATTTCTACTTGCTGGTATGTTTTACTCTCGTTGCATACGAGTAAAGTCTGACCGCCCCAAGATCCCCTCATATGCTGCGTTCAAACTGTGGAACTTTGTCGGTCCCATGATTGGGCGGGCGTCGGACAATCCCGGGCAAGGATCCACTACTGGTGAGAAAAGCACGCTGAGCAAACGGCAGGAGAAGCTTCGCAAGCGGAGCGAGAAAGGTGATCCTCGAGTCCGTACTGTCCACAAATGACATGTGCTTGCAGAATAAATATTCTGTCACCTTTACTCTGGGGCGTGAAGATGATTTCTTCCACGCATTATGATATGTGGATTGGCGAAATTCACCAATTTTGTCTTGGTTCACACTGAGGTATTTTCGTTCGTGTGGTTGTTGCATAATTTCGTGCTGCGCGAAACCGATCGTACGACTCGCGGACATTAACGACACTATTGCAGCTGAGGAAGTCGAAGCGCATGGTAAAATAATCAGTGTTTTGCAATACAACTCGATCCCTGCATAAGGCGATCACCTTGTGCAGACATCGAGTTGACAAAGCTCATTTCCGGCCACGTGATTCGGATTCCTTCAACTTCTCTGGTTCTTGCTCTTGCCTTTGCTCACCACCACCGACTGTTATCCCAAACCATATCAAGTTGCTTACTCCTGGAACTCTTTTTCGTGCCATGGATACCTGTACAGATGCGCAACCGACGCTCGGTGATATCTGCCAAAACACAGAAGCCCAGAGTGTTGCCGTGGATCACGAGCCTGAATTCAGTAGCACGGCGCTGAACGTGGACTCGGTTCCAGATAACGTCAATCGATACCCTTCTGACGTGAGTAAACTTCGAGAATAGCGGTGTACTACTCGAGTACTCATATGCATATATGCAGCTACATCTGACTCCCGTAGCAGACGGTGGCGACAATGCAGTCGACGGGGGACAATGTGCAATCCTTCCGTTCGAGGTGCGCCCACACTCTTAATTGCCTTGATGATCGACTATTGTCATTTCTTACGCGCATATACGCTGTCTGATCAGGAACACTCGGAAATCCAGATTGCGGCAACCGAGATTGATGACGAACAAGACTGCATCAGCCCTGAACGTCACTCTAATCAGATCGTCGTTTCTTCCAAAGAAGCCGTAAGACAAACGCTTGAAATTCAGCTTCTCGGAGCATTTATCCCTTGCGTAGTCCCCATCAGAGAATACGGTCGTCTCCCCAGGCGAATCATCTGCGATAAATATCGATGACTCGGAGACTCCTACGCTTGCCGATTCTCAAGGGTCTCCGCCATTGTGTATTGAGACAGACTTCTCGGCCACAGCCTCGCATGACGAAACAGCAGCTGGCCTAGAGGACCACGCAAACTGGACACTACGTACCGAACTTGTCCCACATAGCACCAGTCCCACTTGTCTGATGGACGAAGGGGAATCTCGGGAGGACATCGATTATCCCTGCGAGGACTTTCACTCCTCCCAACCTCCCAGCTCCAGTCCCCCGCAGCTATTTTCTTCCTCGCCTTGCGCATCTTCCCAGTCCTCGGACAACGATGTCGAGCCTTCGAAGATGGTCGGAGCACTTTATTTCTCTTACATGCGCTACTACTGAATCGGGTGCACTCCACAGGTTTTCGTTGAGGCTGATGCGAGTTCTCGTGGCTGTACCCACGACGACCAGGTGGTATTGATCGCTCAAGACGAATCTAGTTCAGAATCCAGCCACCTACTGAGCTGTGACACCGCCGACATCGAAACATCATCTAATTACTGTCCGGGTGCTGACCCTACCTCTCAGATCGAGGACGATCTCGGGCCTTCTAGGAAGCGAATGGTTTATCGGCGTGACGTACGGCCGAGTAAAAATCTGTTTCCACTCGCTGATGTTTTGCATGTAGTCCAATGAATCGTATGGACCACAACCAACAAAGCGTCCGGTAGGTACCATTATTTGAGGAGCCTCAGGTGTTCCATGATTATACAGAAACCGGGCGCCGACCTATATTTACTCCCCACCCCGAAGCGCACCACCCTAGCTTCTCACAATCGCCAATTCAAAAAACTGGCCGCCCCGTTTCGTCCACCAACGAAACTTCCCGTCGTCAAGGACGAAGCAGCCCAGACCGTGAAGAATAGGGACACTGAAACAAAAACAAATACCAGTTCTACGCCAGAAATAGGCCAGGGTACATCTGAACGCAGCGTCCCCACTCTACGTCTCCCCTGTTCACAGCCCAAGGTTTTAAATACATCGAGATCCGTTGGCCAGTTCAAATCACCGCTCCTCAACAAGGTGCTTCCAGGGGATTCCCGCACGATACGCCTCACACCCACGGTCCAGACACTCGAACGCAAGTTACAGCTGCTCAAGCGCGCCATCAAAGTCAAAGAAGATAATGAAGAAGAGGTCCTTGTCACACTTGCCGGAAAATGGATAGAAGCGGGTAGAGAAGTTGCTTATGACCTCTGGGACGCTACCAAGGACGCTGTTAATCTTGAGGGGAAGGCGACACTCGTCCGCAAGTCATACGGCTGGAACAATACCAACGAAGGGAATGCGCCCTGGGGCTGGGACACAAAGCCTGAAGACACAGGCGAAGAATCTTCTGATCCCGATTCGTCGATGGCCTCTCGCGCTGCCCAACAGTTGACTCCAGAAGACGACGACGACGACGTTTGCAACCATACAGTGGGTACCATGCTCCGTCAGCTCGGAATCGATCCGCAGACATTCGGCTGGGACGATGACAAGGAAGCTTTTTGTGACTAGCCTCTTGTGTCTCGCTGTCTGTTGTAACTCCTAATTATGTTTAACATCATTGAGCTATTTTATCTGAGCAAGTGAGACGTCTTGAGGAAAGCCAACTGTTTCTGTGTCGTTTTTTTTTTTGAAATGGAGATACATGCAGAGTGACCGCAAGAAGGATTGTTCTAGTATTAGTGGGAGACATCGATGACGAAGAATTGGTAAGGGTGAAAGAAATAGAGTACACGCGCTTCGAAATTCTGCGACGGTGCGCAAAGCTTTTCATGGTTGGCGAGGATTGGAGAACTTGAAGCATTATCAGACCAGATAACAACTTGAAATCAAGTATCATTTCCAATGAATTATAGCTACACTGCTGTTGAAGCAATACACCAAGTGAAGCGATACACCGAGCGGTTGAATGGAGGGTATATTTAGGCTCTACAATCGAAAAGATTCGCATCCGATGTCTAACGCGAGTAGTCGTATCTGAAGATACTCGTCAACATCCGAAACTTTACAGCAGGGCGCTGATACTCACTTTTTGTAGAAAACCTCTGAATCCGTCGGAACAGCCTAGAGCTAATTGTCAGTAGATGTAACAAAGTAAAAAGAAAATGGTACTAACACCCTGTCGAGCACCTCGAGACTTGTTGTGGCCGAGCCGCTCAAGCTTACGGCGATGGTCACGGTCCTCCCCGAGCCACTGCAAAGCAACGTCATACAGAGATGGCTTGTTGGCGGTATCTAATGGCCAGGGAGTAGGTTCCGTTATAAAGGAACCAAGGCGCATGTGTGCAACGTGGGTGGGGAACGCGACCAACCCATCGTATATATGAGTAGCATCTGTACCACGGTAAGCTGTGGTCTGATAAAAGCAAACCACACACACAAAGAATGGTCGCCCCACGCGCAATGCTGTCGTTACGAAGGAACGTGAGCAATTCGTCGCGAACCAGGACATCTAGATCAACCGTAACCTAGTGATGGGATGAAATGAGCGCTCCAGGAATTCCAAATAGAAATGAGCTGACTTCGTCCAATAATAGGACGTCCCAAGGAGCCATGAGGCCCATGCAGAGCTGAACGCGCCGCCGTTCTCCGTCTGAGATTGCGTGCATGTGCCAGTCCAGGTCGATGTCCAAGATATCGAGTAGTTTATCCCTGCGTTCCTTGTGTCTGTAACCTCCAACGGAGTCTAAGAAAACAGATACTACGATATCGCTCCGAACCACGGGATTCATCGCCCTGATCCATCAATGTCAGCGCGTAACAGGACGACCGAAACTTGAGGTGGCCCACCATTCCGTACCGAGGAATGCGACACCAGACGGTGACTCCCTGAACACGTCCTTACCCTTGATGCGGACATCTGCGCCTTTGATGAGGCGTTTTCCCGCGAGAATTTGCAATAGGGTGGACTTTCCCGCTGGAAGACGTGAGTCCCTTAATGTTTGCGGACTGTAGTCGGAGGAGAGCGGCGAAGAACACACCTCCATTGGCACCGACTATGATGGTTCTAGATCCCGGTGGGAGCTGGAGGGAAACGTTGGATAGCGCGGGTATGCCGGTTGCACCATGGTGGTATGTCAGGTTGTGTACTGTGATAGTAGCGTTCAGGTTCGCGCTGAGCTCTGACTCCACTGACATGACTTCGGACACGTAGGCTCCCTCGGGTGGTGCTAGAACGCTCTGTGCAGGTATCAGTAATGCAGAAGCCAGTACAGCCTTGGATTTGACGTTCGTGAGATTCGTATTTGCCAAATGATTACTTCTTTGCTGCAAGGTACTCAGCACTACCGCCGACCGAGTGAGAATTTTTGGGGTGTCTGTGTTATCCGAACATGTTGCGTCATGAGGATCGGTTGCCAATGAGTTGTTGTTGTCCAGTTTCTGTAGGACGCTCAGACGGCATGCTCAAACGAAAGGTATCAACTACTGTGACATGTTTGACTAACTTCAAGTTATATGTACAAGCAGGCTTTTGAATGTCGGAGGCAGGGTAAAACCATACTGCCTAAAGGGGTGTGAATGCGCTTGAAACGGGGCCCACATGATACTGTATCTGGGGATGCGGCGAGCTGACGACGCCCGGGGTCTCGGTACATAAACCGCGTTCTAATCTCACAAGGGTAAAACCATGTAGATTATCTTGGAACGGCAAGGTCGGTCATATTAACTTACGGCCCGGGATATCAAAGATATCTAGGCTCACATGTGTTCGACCTGAAGAGTGAGAACTGCATATCCTTGGAACAGGAAACAATGTGATGTGACTATCCTCAAAGAGGGGTTGGCGATCCTCACCTCGGGTTAAATGCGGGTTTGTTTAAAGCATCCTACCGGTGGTGAGCTGGCAGCCAAGAGAATGGAAAATGGGGCTCCGGTGGAGAGAGAAGAACAGATGCGTGTAGGGTGTATCATGGCACGACCCGGACTCATCACGCCGCAGCCATCTTTGATCGATTTCTGATGCGTGGAATATGCCGGTTGGCGTAGTACCTCGGGACATGAGCTGAGCAAGACGTTTATAGGGTTGGATCGGGATTCACTATCTTGGCAGTGATATTCTGCTGAGTCCTATGGTTGAAGACCATGTGAATGATGTCGTGCAGGTCGAAACCGAGTTGTATTTCTGGGCAGCACGGTACCTCGAGGGCGTAGTATCCGCAGGGTGGCAGTGATGTCGAGATCAGCGCCGTTCGCGTGGATGTAACGATGAGGTAGTGCACAGGGTACTGTAACGTTAAGATGTATGTGTGTACCTGTCAATGGGGGTCA
>JBBPNX010000248.1:0-26840 GCA_038091155.1 Harrya chromipes | reverse complement strand
TGGATGGGGACCGTCGTGTCGGTGAGGCAGCTCTTTACATATCAGGGTCGACGGCGACCAGACATGACCATCCCCACATGCCAGAGATGAGCGTGCTTCTGGATTCGCAGGGACGCAACTCGTTAATCGGGCACTCCAATACCATCCCGACGGGCACAGTGTACTAGAAGGACTGGAGCCGCGGCGGGGAAGGCAGGTTGCCTTCTCAGAGAACCTGTCAAAGTTGATACTTCGTGGATTGGATTCTGATAATTGTTCTTACCAGAACTCTGCGGTGCCACAAGAGGTCGAGCGTTGGTTGTGGTCGATTTGGATGCACTTGTGCGTCGCAGCATGCCACGTATAATGGGTGGGGCACGACACAGAATCCAAAGACGAAACGCCCGTGATTGGGCTTGCGGGAAGACAGATGGACAGTTCTGGGCACGGGGTCAGCAACAAACGCTTTCACATACAAGTCTCCAGCACACGTACGACTTGACCAATACCAGCCCCCCTCTAAAGGACACGCCGTTCCGGAGCTTGAGCGATCATTAATTAGCTCTTGCTCGCTACAGAGGCGAAGATGGGCGTACGGAGGAACGCCCTGATAGGATCGTTTGCCGAGAGGGATGCAATCTCGGATCGGTTCGTACCAAAATTCATTCGAAGAGCAATTCCCAGCTTCGCTCATTATGAATGCGCCATTCACAAAAGGGAATGAAATGGCCACCCAGATGACCGGTAATATATAACAGATGGCTCGTGTCTTGGACATGGAAAGCATTCGGGCGCAGCCCATGCACAGAACGGATTGGAAAGAGAGGAGAGAAAGGACAGACGCTGAAGACAGTAGGAAACGCGATGTGCTTTTACTTTGTCCACTCACTTTTGTACTCCATAAGGGGATCCGTGTGGTTCATTGCGAAAATAGCACTTTCCGGTGACTCTAGCCGATGGCCGTTCATTGTTGTGTTCCTATTTAGGGCAATCGCCTTATACCACTAGAAGTATGGCATGGGGACCATTCAACAGGACCACCACACCACACGCGAAACGTGATGATTGAAAGTATCCGCTTCGACACAAATGGAAACAGCACCACTGACAGACGATCGTGGTGTGATTTAGATTCGTCAGATTGCAAGGAAAGTACACTACTTCTTTACTCTTTTGCCTGATTACCAATGGGACAAGTAGTTGGGTATTACACATATTTCACGAATAACTCCATCTTTTCATCCTAGCGGGAAGGTGAGCATAGTCTATTCAGGCACGAGACGTGGAGGTGTCCATACCAGACTTTTCTAGCACTATCAACGCCTTCTGCAGTGCACGCGTAGAGAAATACCGAACATCAGCATCTCCATCGTTCTTCTGTTGTTCCAGGACAGGGAATATTTTCTGCTGTATAAACTCTTTACCCTCGGGAGTGTTCCCAAACGAAGTTGCCAGAGCCTCCAAAGCCTTGGCGACATTGAATCGTATGTTGGGGATTGGGTCAACGGCAAGTTGTAGTAGAGGAGTTATGATCTCTGCTTGGATGATGGGCAAAGTCAAGGAAGGTGAAATGGTCTGGAAGGTGTTTCAGCAAAGTTTGAAGTTTTAGTGGTATAAACGAACCGTGATAGCTTGCACAGTTGTCATCCGGTACAGGTAGTTAGGATGTTGACCCATGCCTACGACCTTGGGAACGATGGCGACCTTGGCCCAATCAACGCCAAAAACTTCTGTCAGTTTCTTGAGGTTCATAGTTGCAGCTTCACGTATGCTGAATACGGTGTCCCCCAACCAGGACATGCACAAGTTGCCAAGTTGCTCGTCAAAGAATGGTTTCCCCAGTTGTGTCGCAAGAAGGGGAATGTACTCGATGATTGCCTGCCGAACGCGCCATGACTTGTCTTCCGCCAGTTCAACGATGGCAGGCAAGAGACTGTCCGACAAGAGTTCGATGTCAATTACTAGAAGAAAGCTGAGTCAGGCTGGAATGTCCAAATTTGTTGTTGACGTTCTTCATACCACCGTTAACTGTCTCTAGTTTGCTGATGACATTTAGGCGAACCTCGGGGAACTCATCCTTCAACAGATGGAGGAATAAGGGGAGCAGATGTTCGACAGTGGGTTCACGGCCAAGAAGTGGTGCCAGTCCACTAATCTGGTTCGCGAGAGCGGCTCTGACATGTTGCGATGTGTCGTGCGACAAGTCCCGCACGCAGGGAACAATGCGCGCCAAGATAACGTCTCTTTCAAGAAGCTTGGAGAAGCCTGGGAGTTGAGCCGAATCAATGCGAGTGATATGCATGAAAATGTAAATCGCAACAGTACCCGGAATCTGACCGGCAGCGGCGGTCCGCACTTCTGCTTCGTTGTCTTTCAATAGCTGAACATACTGTCCGATTAACTCCTCTCTGACCAGTTCTGCGCCAACTGCTTCGGCGAGCTACGAGAGACATTTTGTCACTTTTGGATACTACGACATTCTCATCGTGACGGACCTCATTGAAGTGCGTGGCAGCCATGTACCGTACCCTCCAGCTCTTATCGGCAACGCTATGTCTTATTTGTTTCAAGAGCTGTTCTTTGACCTCGGGTGGAGTAAGTTGCTGGGCGATGATGATCAGATCTTCTACTGTCAACAGGCGGACGGAATCCTGATCGTCCGACTGAAGTCTCCGGTAAACTGGTAGACCATCAGAGAGTACGTGGTTCTTGGAGAAGTTCTTCAACAGAGGCTGCAGGGAAGACCAGTGTCAGAAAGTGGTAGGAAGTTGGACAGTGACACGCACGCCAAGCCACCGTGCAGCGGCGCGTCGAACCATGGGTGTATCATCTGCGCCAAGGGCGGCGAAACCTTTTCTCAGTTCGTCCTGGATGGCAGGCGAGACTTTGATGTAGACCGGCGAATAAAGTGCGGCGGAGGAAGTCCGGGAGGTGAACCATTCGCCCTGGGACAAGCGTTTTAAGAGAGGGATGTAGTATTCTTCTATCTGGGAAGTTGATAAAACGGCAGCAATCTTCGAGATAGATTCCGCTGCCTTGTGACGAGGGGATGAGGGAGGGCGACAACGATGGAGTCAAAACGCGGAAATACCTTGTCCCTAACCAAGGTTTCCTCTACGGCGGAAAGATTCTCTAAAGGACCCAACAAAACATGAGCACACTGCGGCCCGCCGATGTATTCTTCAAAATTTCGGCCAAGCTCCTCTGCCAAGGCCAACAAGACCTCGTCCTCATCATCGACCGAGTCTTGAAGGAATGGGACGAGCTCATCTCGGGCGCGATCTGGGCCTAGCGCAAGGGCTATGGTGGGTATGCTGTGTATGGCGTTGAGCCTCAATTGAACATCTTCTGACCGAAGCTCGTCCATTAAGACGGCAATCGGAGCGATCTAGAGGCATTGATGAGTACATTGAATAAAAGTGTAAAAAGAGTCTAACGTCTTCTAAGTTGAAGGACGAATCCATTGTGTTGAGTGGAACGTTGAGTGGAGTGACGAGTAGCAGAGTGAGCAGAGGCACGCCACATAAGAAACCCTGCGCCTCAGCCACAAGCTATCATCACACAAGATGCCAGTACAACAACATTCTGATCGTATCGTCCTCACTCATCCAAAGGCAAGACTTTATTTATTGTCTATTTCTCGTCTCTGATTGCACTGATCTATCTAGGGTGCATCGGCCGAGCTCCTTCTTTACGGTGCCACCGTCATAGCTTGGAAGGCTGGGACACGCTCCAACCCGGACCCTGCCGAAAGGTTGTTCGTGTCCTCCAAGGCAGCGCTGGACGGCTCCAAGCCCGTTCGAGGGGGTATCCCCGTCGTGTTTCCATGTTTCGGTGCCCCTAGCCACCCTGAGCATGCCCGGCTCAGCCAGCATGGCTTCGCGAGAAATCAAGTGTGGTCGTTTGACAGCGTCGTCATGGACGACGCATCGGGTGTATCTGTCCGTCTGAGTGAGCGATTAACGTGGATAGGTCTGACATCGTGCTGAGCGAGACGGAATAGCATTGGATCCGACGCCAAGTATCAAGGCAATGTATGATCGATCATTTCACCTTGCGTATGTGGTGACACTCGCGGAGCACGAGTTGGGCACGGATCTGCATGTGACGAATACATCCACATCGAGCGCATATCCGCCGGACAATCTTGAGTTCCAGGCACTGTTCCACAACTACATTCGCGCGCCGGCGGATCAGGTGCTCGTGTTTCCGTTACAGAACAACAAGTACTACGACAAGACGGAGGCGACAGAGGAAGGACGAAACACGGCCAAGACGGAGACGAGAGCGGGGGTGGACGTGCGGAAATTCACGGACTCTGTGTATGAAGACGCGGGGCAGAAGTACGAGGTGACATGGCCTGGAGGAGGGGTCGAGATCAAGGTGAAGGGACTAAAGGATGTCGTGGTGTGGAACCCACAGCAAGTCGCGGGGAGCAAGATGTCGGACATGGAAGACGGAGGATGGTACGTGGTTCATATGGGACGATGGTGACAACTGACGGGTGAGCAGGGAGAGATATGTGTGTACCGAGCCGGGACATGTGAGAGGGTTTGCAGCAGTGGAACCCGGGCGAACGTGGATTGGACAGCAGATTATTTCTGTCATCCACGAGGAGCGGAGGAACAACTCGTTGTAACCTGTCTAAGCGAGCCTCGATACGCCCCTGGACCCTTAGACCGTTTTTTTTTTTTACCGTGTTTTTTTTTTTACCAAGCAACGACCACTGTGACTGTTCTTTCTCGTCGCTCGTTTGAATTTTCTTTAGGAATTTGTATGAGATGAGTCTTGCCAAACAACCACGGCGACCATCAGCCTCTCCTTACACCGGTGAGAAAAAGCTTAAAAGCAGAATCTCGGATCAATCCATCAAATCGACTGCTCTTCCTCTCGCGGACGAACTCGACTACATCACCGTCTCACCTCCACCTCAAGAAAAGTCTGACAATAACCAGCCAGTCGTCCGTCAGGTCGACAAGGCTTCTCGCATCCTCGGCGTATCTCACAGAAAGTCCATGGAACCCATCCCCGCTTCCAACAGGACCTCCATCCTCTCCACCCGCTCAGTCCCAAATACACCCACCCAACACATACCCACCCTCCCCCTCACCTCCCTCTACCTCGTCTCTGGCCTCCCAAAAAGTCCCCACACTTGGACCCTCGCAGATCCCGATGCCGTACTCGGTCTCCACCATTCTGAAGGCGCCGTCGCCCGCTGGTGGCGACCAGAGGTCCTCGGCAGCACCGTCTCTCCAGGTGCTGGCGGCGGCAAGAAGAAGAAAAAGAACGCAAAGGGTGAACCCACCGAGGTACTCAAAGGCGCAGGCGCGCTTTCAAAGCCGGAAGTCGGTAAGATGTTGTCCAAAGCTCTCAAGGTGTCTATCTATCTCTTTTCCATCCCCTCCCCATCTCACCTCGCTTCCCCAGCTTTCGTTCACTCGTGAGGTCGAGATCATCGCCTCCACTCTTCAGCCTGCGAGCACCATACATACTTTCACCTTCACTCTTCCCGCTCCCTCGACCCCACTTGCCCCAGCCCCGTCTGACATTGGCTTTTTGAGAGGCTCTGTTCTTACGGCGGATCGCTCTTCGGCCGCGCCCACATTCACTTATCCTTACACAGATGACCCATTTGCCAACGCCCGCCCTTCCTCCGCTTATCTCGGTCCCTCCTCCGTACTTGCTCCCCCTCCCCTCCCTACCTCCCCTCTCTACGAGAAGCAAGCTTCTGTAGGTGTCGGTAGCAGTGGTACCATCACTTACCATGGCGTGTCCTTGACTGTTTGGAGCCATGCCGATGCAGAGAGGAGCGCTGCTATCCGAAGGACACTCGAAGCCGGGCGCGTCAGAAAGGAAAGCGCTCAGTCTTTGGTTGCTTCTCGCCTCAAGGTTTTGCGCTCTTCCATCGGTCACGGATCGACGGGCAATTCCGCTGGAGAAACAACCCGCCGTATTGGGAAACGCAGCGCTCGCGGCCCATGGCCTGGAACGGACGGCGAAACTGATGGCGAGGGTGCAGAGACCGATGCCGCAATCAGTGAGAGCGACTTTGACGTCGCGAGTACTGTCGGCGGTCATGGCCCTGGTGAGAGTACCCTTTTCCTCCCAGGCGACACTGTCTTTTGGCTTCCATATGCCTTGTGTGAGTACTTTTCTCTAGACGTGCCGGCACATATCTGACCTGTGTTGACATAGCACTCGTATCTCGCCACCCTATATATGACCTCATGCGGGATTATCTTACACTCTCTTGGGCACGCTTCTCCAAGGACGTTCAGTCTCATACCCTGCAAATCTCGAAGATCCTTGCGCATCCCGCTCCACGTGCAGGCGAACTCATCAAACTCGATGCTTCCCTTATCCCTCTCGCTGGTCGCTCGTCGGCTAGTGCATCCGGAAGTAACAACGAAGATACAAGTCTCGAGGTCATTGCAAGGTTCCCTGGAGGCCTGGATTTCGGTAGGGGGTTGGTTGACATCAACTTCACTATGTGGCCTTTGTTCAAGTGTCTGAACATCGATAACGTGTTGACTGTGTGTGAGGTGCGTATGTCTCCGTTTTCGGCATTACTCCACCCTCAACTCATCTCCCCAGATCGCGTTAGCCCCCACTGGTCGTGTCTTGTTCTTTTCTCGATATCCTGCGATGCTCGGTGTGAGTGATTAGCTTCTTCCCTATACTTGGTCTTCAGCTTCGCCCTCAATACAGATTGCCGTGTCTACCATCAAATATCTCGTTGAATTGCGTGGTTGGAGTGGCATCGCCCTCCCGGCAGTCCATGCACGTGATGCCAGGATATACATCGACGACCCTGGTCCGTGGATACTGGGTCTGGCAACTGAGGCCAGGTACAGCGTGCGACCCGCGCCGGAGGTTTGTGTAGTTGACTTGTAAGTTGCGCTTGTCGGTTCCTTCAATTTCTTACATCATTGTCACCCTGTGTATAGGGACATCAATTACCTGAGCTGCCCCTCGCCGCCACCCGGCATCGTCTCTGCCAAGCAGCAGCGAGAGAAGTACAGACAACGACTGCTCGCGGCCTTTGAGCCTCACTATCATCCAGACCATAGCATACCTTCGTATGTCCAATCTTAATTTCTGTCTCGTTATCTGATGTCGTCATCTCGGCGGTAGTGAGTTCAAAGAAGCTTTCCCAGCAGGTCGGTTCCGCCCAGTTTGTAAAGTTCAGGCGAAGAGGGGCGGAGAGATGGCCGCTGTCGCTGATACCATCAAAGCACCGGAATGGTGGCACTCCACACGCATCATTCAGGCATTCGATGCTGTGCTCGAAGACAAGGTGAACTAGCTCATTTGGACGTGCCTGAGTGTTATATTAAGTTACTTCTAGTTCAAGAAACCTTCCCTTTTCAAGCGTCTTTCTTCGTTCGGTACCGCCCGTCGTCTGCCTCAGCTCACTGTTGCCGAGCAGCACATCCAGCTCTCTATTCGCAAACGTGCCACAGCCTTCGTTGATGCACGGGATGACCTTGAGACGAAGATTGGCCGACTCTCTCGTCGCCTCAATTTCCTCATGACTGAGGCTGATCTATGGAGGGACAAATTTGTAACTTTTGAACAGTACGCCGAGAAATT
Organism: Harrya chromipes; assembly: GCA_038091155.1. Taxonomy (NCBI): domain Eukaryota; kingdom Fungi; phylum Basidiomycota; class Agaricomycetes; order Boletales; family Boletaceae; genus Harrya; species Harrya chromipes. The sequence continues at coordinate 19,268 of JBBPNX010000248.1, read as the reverse complement.
AAGTGTGGAGGCAGATCAATTGAGGGGCAAGATCGGGAAAGAGCAGAGGGAGACAAAGAGGTTGAGCGGGTTGGTCACTCTGACGGCAGCAGAGAAAGCCAAGCTTCAGACCCGTGGGTACATTTTATCAGTTTGTTGGCAAATTATTCATAGGACCGTGTCATCAGGATTGGTGGATACTGAGAGCGCGCACAAAGAAGCGCTGATCGAACTAGAACGGATGCGGGAGACAATGGAACGCATGGAACAAGAACGTGCAGAAATGGTCGCCGAAGTGGAAGCGCAGATCGAGCGTGCACTCGCATCTATGGCTGTCGACGTCGATGAATCTGACTACGGCGGAGAGCTTTCATCCCGCCCCGCTTCACGTATGTCCGCCTCCGCAAGGTCTGCCAGTGGAACACGTTCGAGGCGCACCAGCGATGCCGTGAAGAGTACGAGTCACGAGAGCGTTGGATCTCGGCTACGGAGCTTCGGCACAGAGTCGACTCTTGCAGAGGCCTACGAACGCGGTATGGACGACACGTTGGTTGCCAGCAAACCAGAGAGGGAGACAGAAACTATTGCCGAGGAAGAAGAGGCCCCAGTATCAGCCACAAAGAAGAAGAGGTTCTCGGCGACGCAAAGCGAAGTTGTGCAAGATGGCATGATGGCTGTTGATGAAGGCATCAGTGAACGCAGCGATAAAATCGCGCAAAAGGTCTTGCAAATCCAACAGAAGGTCAGTGGACATCTCACTATTAATTTGCTACTTACTCAGCTCTGTTTGGCAGTTGGAGACGGCATTGGCATCGGAGAATATCCAAGAGTGGAAGAAGAGGACCGCAAGTCACAGGAGAACTGGATCCGATCATGCAACTGGTGATGAGAGTTCGGATGCTGCTCTTTCCGGCCGCCCACGCCCACCGCGAGGTCCCAAGCTCGTAAATAACCCCATCATCAAGGCGAAGCACCGTGAACGTAGCGATACGATGTCCACAAATCGAACTGGCACTGAAACTATCACAAGGCGTTCTATCGACACTGCCGCCTCAGCGACGCCTCGAGATTCGTCTACACCGCACGATGGTTCACCCACACAACAAGAGTGCAAGATCCCGGGACAACTCGAATCCGAGACGGACAGTGCTGCTCCCCCGAAACCCACCGTGGAAGCAGCCCAACCATCGGTGGAACAGTTGGTCCGGAAAGTGGCATCTGGAGCCTCCCTGACCGCGCTTTCTCCTTCCGCGCCATCTCCAGCGTCCATTACCCCTGCCATGACGCCTACCATGACCGATGAGTCTGACACCGAATTCCAGAGTGCCTACTCTACGAGTCCGCGCGACAGCTGCGGCAGTTTTGAGAGCAAAAAGGCGATGCAACACGAGTCTGACGACTCTGGGACATCGACGGACCAGGATTATACAGAGAAAAGACATGTGACAGAATATACCGAGTTGCCTGTGAGGTCGCGGCTTCCTAGCACCGCGACTGCGGCACTGCAGGCCAGCCCAACCTTGTCCGACATTACTGCTGTGCCGAATGGGCGCGGTTTCGCAACACGTTCACGTCAGGCAACTGATTAGTTTTTGATCAGAATATACCCGAACGTTGACATATCATTATCTTATCATTGGAACGCGCTAACCATCCGGTCCTTTCTGCTTCCCACTTTTGTCGCAATAGTTATTCACTCGTACCTGTTTATAAATATCTTGCATGTTCAACTTCAACGCGTATGACACATTTTTACCACAGCGTAATACAAGGATTCTACATGTTACAACCAAAAGCTATCCAATCCGATCTATCCATTGCCTTCTAGTCCATTCTGCGTCTGTTATTGAATGCTTTCACTACGGATGCAATTTGTGCAAAGAACCACACTTGTGCGTTCTTGTCAGGTATCAATACAAACTTGTCGTGGTCCTTGCCCGACTTGTGAGAGAATCGTATACCGTTGTCCTCGGTTGTGACACCTTGTACCATGGTTAGAGGCAGGTCCCAATCTAGGCGTAACCTCTTGGACCAGAATGAGAGCACTCTTGCAGAAGTCAACAGGACAACATTGTCGCCGCCTGCAAGGTCTGTCCAGACTTTCAATGTTTACAACGTAAGCTCAGTTCGACACTTACCAATGTGTGCGACATAGCATTCGTTCCTGTAAGCACCTTGTTCCAGGTCTCTCATCCAATACTGGCCGAGTGCTTCCCGACTCGAAAACGGCTGAAATGATCACGTTTGCTGAGCGCTAATTGAACTGGCTATATCGTTACACGTACCACTAACACACCGTCTGGAGGGACGTGTCTTGGCTAGGACGAATGAGGTCCATGAGTCCTTGCTCTGGAAATTTCGAGGATTCACAGCCACTCACTGGCCTAACACGGTCTCTCTCTGGCTTATCGAAAACAGTCGTGGTATTCCGTATCCCTAGGCGGCATCAACAACCACAGGCGACAGCAAACCAAAAACCGACGTACCTTCAGAGACATTGGACGCGAGATCAAACACGCCAACCGCAGGTTTGGTCAGTGCACTGTAGTCATGCATCAATTGGTGCTATCGCGACGTCGAATGTATACGTACCCAACCAAGCCCTTGCCTATGCCTTTGAAAAATCCGATGGCACCTTCCGTTTCTGCCCCCTGGATGGGCTTCGTCTGGTACTTCATAAATAATGACCAGAATGTAAGGTGATCCGTTTGGCGTACCACGATACCCTCCATTGCACTGACGACACTGGTCGCAAGTGCTTCACCTCCCGCGGTTACACCATAACTAGTCCAGAGGTGTGAAACAAAAGTGAGGCGAACAAAAAATCAATTGCTTACATCGCATGCCGAGGTCGATTGCGACGCTGCGATAACCTACGTTGCGCTTGATATTCCGCATCAAACGTTGCAGCGGACAAGCCTGATGTCGAGTCTTAAAGTGTCTGTCGAGCACAGAATCAAGTTGGCTGACCTTTGCCTAGGCTACTAGTGAACTTGGTGACACTGTCTGATAGACCGAACACCGTCTTCTTGACGAAACTGGCAGCACCCTGGGCTTTGAGTCAGAACACCCACCACAAAACGAGATGAAGTCAACCAGCTACCTTTGCGATCCCAATACCCAACTCCTTGTTTCCATGCATGACAACGCCATGGTATGGCGCATAAAATATGTCTGCGACCCCGGAACTCACGTTCGTAAAGAGGCCAACTGGATTCCCAATGAAATCCGCAGAACCAAGGATGCGATAAAGTTGCCGCAGGACATCTTGACGATAATGGTATGTAATACGACTTTGTAGTTCGGGTATTGTTAGTCGCATATCCGTGATGGCGAGAGCGTTGAGTTCAAGAGGTGCATCGTTGATGTTCCCCAGTGTCATAGTTAATGCATTGACGACAACCGCTAATGGGTTTCGAATGCTCAACCTGCACCAGCGTCAAGAGATTGTTCATTATGATGCACTGCCCAAGGCTTACTTCTCTTCACTGCTGACCCTTTCAGTTCGCATGAAAGATAGAGTTAACTGGATGGGCTGCAATTGAAGTACTTCAAAATAAACATCTCGCCCAGGAGCAGTGGGACGCGGGTCGGGAATTGTTTCCGGGTGCTGTATCAGGACACTTGAGGAACAGATGAGCCACAGTCCAAATGTCATGTTTTCAACTTACTCTTCCACATTTTCCTCCCATGAGGCACCTTTGAACTGGATGAGATCATAGATTGCGAAGAGAAAATCTTCATCGGCCTCAATTGTCAAGGCCTGCAACAAAATCGAGCAGTACTTGACAAAGAGGACACCGTGCTCTGTACAGGTTGTCAGAAAGGTGAAAGTGCGTAATCTCAAATATTTCCCACCTTGGTCCTTGAGCCAGATTACAGAAACTTGAACTGTTGGAGGAACGGCAGCCGTCCCGCTTGCTTCCTTGGAGACAGGGCTTGGTTGGAGGAGAACGGGGTACAATGCGTCGTGTAGTTGGTTGTCAATTTGAAGAGACCCACAACATAAAGTGACTGCCTGCGAGACTGGGCTATTGTTGTACTCGAAACGCAAGGACTCCAGTGAGGCATATACCACCTCAATCATCTTGCGGTTTATGAGGGATATTCCTATTCCTGCGAGATTAACTTCGACTCTGAGTGTTGGAGCGGCATCCTCTGAAACTGCCTCGAAGGCCTCGATGCTTCCTAGCGTGTCAGATCGGTATAACGAGCCAGTCCGGTGTTTGGGCTTATAGAGACTGTGCTCTGCAACATAAGGAGTGATCCGTAGCACTTGTTTGAGGTGGCCCGCCCGAATGTCTAGCGATACGGCACGCCCTCGTTGTCGATCCTAAAACTACTGGTCAGCAAGATCAAAACAGTGTTTGAAAAGGACGAACTTGGAACTTGAACGGCATGAGAACACCGATTTCCATGATATCAACCACGCGACGTGCATCATTAACCACCAACATAAGCTTTTTCTCCCGTGCAGCAGGCTGATCCCAGGCATATTGCACGACTGAATGCGGCGCAAGCTTGTATCGTGGGATGCTGGATTTTACCGCCTCTAGTTCATTTCGACTCGAATCCTAAATATGGTCATGGATGAGCAGTGCAGGATTAAGAATAGAACTTGCCCATTGTGAGACAGAAAAGGTGTAATCGCTGTCATTTTCCAGTTCAAACGGCCATCCGTCTGCTTTCAAGAAAGCAACAAATATAGTTGACCCGTCAATTTTGATGTCTGCAGTGACAACGTCAGTTTGGTTGTCGTCCGATGCTCTCGGCACTCGAAGATGGATGATTCCGATGTCCTGGATGTTGATGGGGCACGACCTGCGAAATTTCAGTCCAAGTCAACAAGATTCTTTTCTTGTTCACATACCATCGCGCGTTGAGACCAGTGTAGGCAATGGTGAGGAGCTTCTCCTCCCCGGCTTGCATTATTTGTAGCGGGATACGTTCTCCTGGATCCAGCACAGCACGACCGCGCGGTAATCCCTTGTATTCACGGAATTGAATGGGGAAAGGGAGGTTGTTTTTCAACATAAATCTAGGCGAGATTGTGATCACTTTCGCAAGTTTATATTTACCCGATCCTTCTGTCCACGATAATCCGAAATGGTATTCCTCATTCCTTTGTTTCGTGGATGGGATCACCATCTCTGCTTCAGCCGCTGGAGCCTCGAGGCTAAATACCTTGAAGTATCAGAAAAATATCAGCACTTCTGCAAGCTCAGGTGGCATGAAAGGTGGCATACATTTGACCAACCAGATTCCCCCACTTTGAATACAAACGCGTGAGCGTTATCGTTAGGATGAGACAGCACTACCGGGGCAATTAGCGTGCTAGTCACTGTTGCAACACCAGAACTTACAAAAAGGCACGGGACTGGCAAGGACATCTTACGGCATACATGAATAATTGATGCCATGAATTGCAACCATGTTCATACCTTGTCGAGTGTCGCCAGCGATGTCCAACGGAGAAGTAGCACGGTTAGACCGAGCTGTCTTTGCGTTGAAAGGCAATCCAGACTTGTTCAAAACAAGGTATGGACAATAAATCTGGACTTTGAAAGCTCCACCGGATTCGGGATATCGACTCGAAGTGAGTTAGCCCGCATCACCTGGGAAAAAATAGTCACGTACACATAATTGAGACACAGGAAGAGTTTGCGGTTGCTTTGATCCAGGAGTGACAACCGGGATTCAACATCAAAGTCGGAATGACGGTCTGTATTGATGATGGCAAAGTCACTTGGCTTAAAGACTGTACGAACCATTAGTACCGTACACAAGGTCCTTGGTATATTCACCTGTATCCTGCACCTCCACATTCAGTAGCACCAAATGGTCCAGTTCCACCGAGTGTACTGGCATCACGCCACCCTTCCGTAGGTAGCTTTTCCAATTCTGGTCAGCGTTTTTGTCATAGATACGGTATTGAAGGTTGTAGGGCAGTAAGTTCTCCAACTCGATCGGAGCACGAAGTCTCAGTCTGATTTTAGGGGATTTCCTAAAAGCTAAGTTAGAAGGCGTCGAGGAGCGGGATACGTAACTTACCGTGCAGCAGGGTCGTTGGAATCTGTTTGTACCCACGCCTGGAAGCGGAAGGATGCCTCCCGTTGATCGTTGTGAGGGCAACTAATGGAGAAAGACCTCTTGGCAACTACGTCCTCGAATCGCAAGGACGAGCACCATCGATAACCAAAGCCCTCTGTAACGACAACCGATAGGTACCAGCAAAAAGTCAAAAGCATCATGCTTACGATCAGGCTGGAGTTTGATTCTGTTCTGTGTAACAGCTTCGATGGGCAGTGCATAGTCTTGGCCGGGAGCTTTGAGGTTGTGAGTGAAACAACTCCGGAATGTGAAACAGTGGCGACCAACCAATCTTTTCTAACGAATACACTGGATGTCCAGTGTGGTCCACTAGCATGAGTTCCAATGGGTAGAACGTCAGGTTCTCCACCAAATAAGTCGAGCGCAGTGTCACTATTTTGACATTGTCTTCCACGGTCACAGCACACAGCAGACGATCGGTATATTTCTCCATCCGGGGTCGCAGCGAGAACGTGAACTCTCCCTCCCTGTTAACTGGGATGCCTCGAAGCGCTTCCCAGGGTTTCCCGACGATTTGAACGCCGATGTTGTGTTGCTCGGACGCCGATCCATGCTGAAAGTGTGTAAGTGCACCGCTGAAGAAGCCTGTGGCTTGACGTACTTCTCGCATCTTCTTCCAGTCGTCAAATCGCCAGTCTATGATCTGATCATGATTAAGTTTGACTACGTCGCTCCCCTGCATCCCACTGTTGGTATCGTTGTCTGACCAGACGAAAAGGGGTGATCCAGTGCGGTTCCGAATTCGATATGGAGCATAACTTCCGCGATCTTTCTGCAAAACAAGTTCTCGTTCTCGGCCCCACATGGTGACGGAGGTTGTTGCAAGCTCGGCAAATGTAGTGCTAAGATTGAGATCCAAACACTCGCGAGCAGCCATAGAAACCTTGAGAGCACTTGAGTATTGATCCCTAGTTAGCTATCGTCCCACGGTCAGCGTAACCCGCTCGGCTGGTCAACTGTCTAAATTTACCGATAGCGTAGATTTCCAAGGGTCGATCACTAATACGGATCGTAAATGTCCAAACACCTGAAAGTGAAGAAAACCATACAAGGTTCCCAGTGCGAATTCGCAAGATTCCAGTAGTTGATCTGCGTTTCCAATGCAGCTGATACTTGTAGCTGCATTGCATGCGTCAATTACTGGGTAAGATCCTGTAGTGAAACGCTCACCGCCGAGGACCAGTCCTTAGCCATCAAGACAAAAGGTTTCACGTTCAGCTGAAGCATAGGCTGTTCGTGCAGGTCCCCGATTAGAATCAATCTGAAGCCACCCATGGTACCTTTCATCTACGAAACCTTCACTATGTATCATTTATGAAAGACTGTTTGAACACATACCTGTTCCTTCGACATAAGAATATGTGCTTTCATTGGTAGTCGTCGGATGGCCACCGCGGATGACGCAGCCCGAGTTTGCACGTTCGAGGACTGTTTTCCTTCGGGCGAGGTATCCCCCTGTGATTTAGCGTATAGCTCAATAGCCTTGGTGGCGATGGCAGTTATGAGCACGATGTCACGGTACGATGCTCGAAAGACCATCTCAGTCGATGAACTTTCGATTGATATGTGCTGTTCTGGTTGTGAGGCCCGACTATCGAGAGAAAACGTCAGGTCAACGTCATCCAAGAGGCGCACGGCATCCGATTCATCTCCCATCCGCATCAACGACATCCCAAGGCGGTTGATGATCAACGCCGTGACACCCTATGATCAGTCAGCCTCTTACCCGTGATCACTCTGATGAATACCAACCTGCTGAGACATTAAAATCTGGTTTATACGAAGTCTTATGGCTTGGGAACTGGGGTCGGTATCCTTTTCGAGCACACTGATGGAAACATCATGAAGCTCGACACGTAAGTCGATAGTCGATAGCATCGAAGACTTCCTTCTGGTCTCTTTTTCGTGGTTTTGGTTGGGGACCTTCGGACTTGATGGAGCGCTGGCGAAGAATGACAGAAGTGAGAAGATGGGACCCACGGAGAAAATGATGTGAGGAGCATCAATCGTCATGATTACAAGAGCCGAAGCACCAGAGGAAGTATAAAGGACCATGAACTGATTCCGTTCATGATCAGCAGCGGGGACGATTTCCCTGAATTTGGATGCGCCAGGTCGTGTGTTGCTCATGGTAAGCGACCGCATGACCAACTGGGCCTCGGAAGCTCCATCAGACATCGATTTAGAGCGGAGGTTGACGTCATTCAGAGCGAACCGCGCGATCCCATGATCTCTGAAATCTGCTTCTCCGGTTGCGCCTCTGTCATATAAGTGCAGTCTGACGACACCTATAGAAGCCACCAAGTCTATAGCAGTCCAGGGCCGAACTCCATCAGGAGAGGATGATACTCGGATCTCAGGTTCCAGATTGACGAGTGAGGTCTGCACCGCTGGAGTAATGGTCGAAGGGTGATCGAGACTCGAGGTGGAAGAGGGGGATGTTACGGCTGAATTAGCCTGGGCACTTCCTTCAGGAGCACCAGCGAGCACTCGCGGTATTGACTGAGATAGTCCGATGAGGATCTCATACTGGATTTGAGTGAGGTGTAGCTTTATATCGGAGATTTTGATGGTAACCTGTCATCGTGCGTAAGTAGTGGCTACCTTGCAGAAATTCAAGTGGTTACCTGAGTATCCGGAGTCTCATGCTCACGGAAGCGATCAATGTTTGCACGTTGGTGAACATCTCCAGTGATATTGATGTCATCAACAATCTTGAGCGTGGACGGTTTTCCGTCGTAGTGCAAGTCCGAAACAAGCTGTAGGCCAGTGAGACTTGCCGAAATCCTGCTGATATCCCCATCGAAGGAGTTCTTCGCAAAGACCTCACCAAGACGCATAGTGACTACGTCAAGAAGGCTTTCAGGATGAAAGGGAAAGACGACAATAGGTGTTTTCACGGAGATCTCGAATTGCATCCGTTCAATTTCAGAGGCTTTCTGCACAGCTGCGTCGCGCGCTGCATCATATAGGATCTTGAGCTTCGCGAGTTTTGCGACGAACAGGTACATATCGTGAAAGGGTTGCTCAAGGAAGTGAACTTTGAGTGAACCCGCGGTCAAGTAGATGGCTGATTTGATGCCATTGTAACCTTCATCTTCCGGGTCATAAGTCTGGTATCTGAACTCGGCGAAGTTACTGCCTTCGATGGACAAAATTTGCTTGAATTCCTCTCGGCAAACGTCCACAGAACGATCATCGTTCAGGGCTAGATTCCCCAGACGACCACTAATGTGCATAGTATTTGATCTCAAAACCACGAGAACAGACGCCGTTGACAGTGAAAGTGTCGCCAAGCTCGCGAGATCATTGATCAATACAACTAGTCGTCGGATTAAGTAGAAGTCTTGCAACTCCATCTATCGTTACTCACCTTGGATGCTGTCTAGTTTCACGGCGATACGCGTGGTGCTGGTGGATCGGGGTTGCGTCGCGGTGAGGCCCGTGCGTTCCGAATTTTCAGCAGTCGCCGGTGTCCCCGTTGAAACAAACGTGGTCATAAGAAAGTCGTATAGGGAAATGACGGGTTCCGGCGCGGCATTGAAGATGAAGGTTGATAGCCGGACATCGACATTCTGTTCAATGTTGTCGTATACTGTGGAAAACACCGGAGAATTCCTCTGAACGCGCAGATACGAGACTGAGAGAAGGTCCTTTTCTCCACCGCCGTCGGACGAAATCAATTGAATTGGATCTTGATTCGCTTGCACGATATTCATTATCAAAGCCCTTTGTAAATCGTCAGCTCCTGCTTAGGCTACATTATCCTCGCGCTCACCGGAGATTAATGTCCACTGTTAGGTGATATTTAAGAAGCACTAGGCCAAGCCGAAAGTATTGAAGGGTGACATATCCCAGCGATTTCTCGCTACCATCTGGACCTGACCGTGAAATTGACGCACGCAAATCGTCGACGGCAAAATCGAAATCGAAGATGTGCTGTGCGAATTCTGGATTCTGTTATATATGTCAGTCAGAGTCAACGGCAGATGACTTAATCTACTGGCTTCTGAGGCTCCATCACTTGCTTCAAAGAATATCTCGTCGCGGTTGGTAGAGGCGTGTTCAGTCTCAGATTGTTTATCATCGACATTATATTCCGGTCCTGTGGGTGAGAACAATCCCGCAGACAAAGGTAACACCGCGGATTCCGTGCTGATATACGGTGGCGAAGGCTCGTCTTTCTTCTCCGAATCCTCGCCAAATTGCGGAATGGTAACGTTGATTAACCGCATCAATGTTTTATACTTCGTGTCAGATAGGTTGACATGTAAAGTGGGCAGTTTCCCGGAAACCTTGAATCGAGCAACATTGAGTGCACTTGGAACAATTGAGTTCTGCACTTGAAGATCGATGTTAGTACGCTCCAGTAAGTGAAGGTGGTCTCCACTTTTCGACGTTAGAGCGTCGCGGCACGCCTGCAAGTCGGTACCTATGATAAACTGCGTTACGTCAGCACAAAAGGGCCCATAATCAAAGAAAGCAATTCACCTGCGCTGCTTCGAGCTTCAGCATTACTTTGTCATACATCAGCGATTCTAAGCGTGTATAGTCTGCTTCGCCAAATTGTTGATCTTTTTTTGCCTGTAGTTCGCGTTTGGCATCTTTATCGGCGAGAGTGCTCTCTACGGCAATATGTCCTGCGTCAATGATCAAGTGACCACTGTTGAAGGAAGTGACACTGACGAAAGGTCAGGTCATGTAGGGAGAGCATTGATGAGGTGCATACTCCTCCGGAATAATAATGACAGGCGCATTCATGTCTACTTGCAGATCAATCGTCTTGTGAGACAGCAACGCATATTCCAAACCGGCCCGGGTCTCCTTCCGCAGACCTTCCAGTGTCTGACTGGCGACATTCTGGGACACGGTCAACTTGCAAAGAGAAAAAAACAGACGTTCACTCACGAGCAATGCTTCCACCGACTCCAATTGACTCTCCGGAGGCCTGAGGAACTTCGCAATTGCTTCAACGTACCCTCGGTGATAGATGATCTCCATATGACGCATGCGAGCCGTAAGAGCTGTGTCTGCTCGCCCATCTAGTGGGTTACTCTCAAATTTGAGGTAGAAAAATGGCTCGTCGGATTCCACGGTTTTTCCTGCTTTCGCATACTTGTTTATAGGATTCTTGACTTGTACAATTTGTGGATGAAAGGTATTCTTGGTAGTCCCATCGAACACGCTCAATCCTCCGAGAGAAACAGATGCTTCAAAATTGTCCGGTCTTTGAATGAATTCAGCACGGAATGATTCAAAAACCATGGATATCACATCCGAGGCGACTCCTCTCGGATGACTTTTCAAGGCAAGAGATCCTTTTCTCAGCTCAGCTGCAATTTGCAACTTAAGAGCATCCCGTGGGGTTTCAAACGAGGTCGCAATTGCAGACTTTTCGTCGTAGTCGAGGATATCGTATAGCTGCCGCCGTTGCTCCTCAGTCATCTGACCGCTGAAAGCTGCATCGTCATTTGAAACTTCAGGGTCTCCAGAACCCCATAACCAAGATGTCCAAGTGCGTGTTTCCTGTTTCTGAACGCGCTCTTCCTCGAACTTTTTTCGTTGGGCGATATCCTTCCGTAGATGGGACCGCGCGATGGACCTGTAGAAGCGGATATCTTCATATGTAAGCTTGCGTTCCAAGTCTGCTAATGCGGCAACCTCCTATTCCCAAACCTATGTCAATAACACAAAACATTCATCGAAAACGATTTACGCACATTATCTCGGAGAGTATTCATAAGCTTTCTTTCGAAAAGCTCCACGTATTTGTTTCGGTCGTCACGACGCTCCGCAAAGTATGCCCAAGTCCACTTGCGATGTCGTTCATGGACACTGTCCAAAATGGCCGAACCAGCAAATCGTAGACGAGCTCTTGCGCGGTTTCTCGACCAGTCTTCATCGCTTGGTCGGAATTTGCGGTACTGTATGTTTCAACAGTCTATGATGTTGCATCCACTTTTGAGTCTACTTACCTGATGCTGACGAATATAAAAATGGTACATATCCACTAGAGATATGATATCCCGATATTGGTTATCATCGAGAGCTACGCCGATCTCCTCGAAACTCAGGTGCACATCAAATTGAGGCGTCTTGTCGTCTACTTTGTGGTTCACGATAATCTACGGGAGTTTCCTGAGACCAGGCTTTACCATGTCAACAAGTCACTCACTTTCCCTTCCCCTGACACCGGGCTGAGGATGAACTGGTGAGAAGAATCCAGGTCATCGAGGGAGATCTGCCCAGAGATATTGGTTTAAGTGGTAAATGGGGGGGTGTGGCATACCATATCCATGAACTTCCGCTTGGCCTGGTATGGTGGCAAGCCAGCCATACTTGGAGAATCGGTATCGAAGTAGATGGCCAGAGATTGCAAGCTTGACAACTGTATTGTCATGAGCAACATTGTAAAGCTTCTAACGCACGACTCACCTTATGGATTGCGCCCGCGGTACTTTCGATGAACGCCGGCTCCCAGCATTCATTGACCGACCTGATGGCAAAGGACGCGAGCGTAATCCCTGCAGCGAAAGGATGCTACAAGAAACAATATGATTCCAGGACGAGTAACCCAAGGGTCGGACTTACACCCGGAACGCTCAACTTGTCTTCGTATCTTATGTGAATATTCTTGACGGTCACTTGCACGTTGTTGATAATCTTGGCGGTTAGAGAAGCCCAAAGACCCTGCGACTGAGGGGAAGTATCCGCTATGCCAAATTGGATGAATATATTGATGTTAAGCAGGAAATTTACACACTAGATGAAACCTCTGCCTGTCCGCGCATGTGCAACAACTCGGCGCTCTCGAGGCGCTCTTGCTTAGCGGCTTGAGCTCTGCGTTCCTCTTCTTCGGGATCGACGTCAGCTTGTGAAGAAGGCACCACGAGGAGGTAGACATCTTCAATGAGTATCTCGACTGGCCGATTACCCAAGTTCATCCAATGGAGGGACAATGTAAATGTCCCCAGATCGCCTGGAACCAAATATCTCAACGCGTGTCAGGGATCGAGTTGTGTACCGACCTTCGATTACGTCGACGGGAAGTCTGAATTTGTCGAGAACCCCCCTTTTGAGACGTAGGTTGCGCAGCGTCAATTGACCTGTGATTGTACTACGTTTGCGAGTGCATGATAACGTTGAGTGAGCAAATTGACCTTGTGCAATGCCATAATTGACCTGGTTCATATCGAGGTTCTCGACATAGGGAGCGAGAATTCTGTTGAACAACTGGGGCAACATGAGGTTAAGCTGAACTGACGAGGTAGTAAACGATACGCACTACGTTCAAAACTTCTTTTCCTGGGTCTAGCCACCACATTGTGGCGAGATGATGTTGGTGTGGTGTCAAAGTCGTGTAGGCGAATAGGGCATTGACAAACACGGAAACCGCAGCGTCGTCATATCACGTGACCTGTACACTGGCCCGTGACATTGGTCACTGGCGTCAATGTCAACCAGTTGGACAAGTGGGACATTTTTTGGTCAATGTATACGCGGACTTTACGAAGTTAGTAAGTTACAGTATATGTGTCCATGTATGTTCGGTCACGAAGCGACGGGAGATGCTTAGCGAGACCGTGACAACGTGATGTGTACTAGGCTTCGGGCCCAGCCGCCGCACGGATGTGTCACGCGTCGCCTCATAACTTTTCACGCGCGTTGAATTTTTTCTAGCTTGTTCCACTGTCATGATTTCCCTCGCTGATTTTCTCCTCTCCATCTTGCCTGCGGACGTTCTTCCTTACCACCTCACTCACTATGTCCAAGGCAAGACCCCCTTATCAACCCTCCCGGTCGTCTCCGCGACACTCGCATCCTACCTTGTTATCATTTTCGGTATTCAGGAAGTCATGAAGGACAAGCCTGCACAGAAACTCAACACTCTTTTTCGAATTCACAATGCCTTCTTGTCGTTGGGAAGTGCTCTCCTTCTCGCCTTAATGGTCGAAGAGGTGGCATCAATATGGGTCAAATCCGGCACATACAATACCATGTGTAACGAGGGCTCATGGACACCAGTAAGTCCTTTCTAGTCCCCTTTGTCCCTCACTCATCGTTGTCAACCACGCCAGAGACTCGAATTTTATTATATGATTAATTACTACTTCAAATACATCGAGCTTTTCGACACTGTCTTCCTGACGCTGAAGAAGAAGCCTCTTGGTATGTGTCCCTGGACCTACCCACGAGGGGATGTTTGTAACCTGCATCCTAGCTTTCCTGCATGTTTTCCACCACTCTGCAACGGCCTTGTTATGTTACACTCAACTAAACGGCAAAACGAGCGTCGTAAGTCTAAGTCTTTACCTGTGTCTCTCATTTCGTTTCAACATTCCCATGCCAGTCATGGGTTGTCATTTCTCTGAATCTCTTGGTCCACGTCATCATGTGTGAGTCTCTGTGTGGAAAATCGACACAGCTGCTAAATTGGCCACAGATTATTACTACTATGCGACGGCCGGTGGAGCTAGGATTTGGGTATGTCCATTCTTATTATAGGGTACTGTCTGTCTCACCCAGGTTTTAGTGGAAGAAATACTTGACAAGCATGCAGATTACGCAGTTCGTCATCGATCTTTTCATCGTCTACTTTGGCAGTACGTGTGACCTGACTATCCTGAGATCCGCAAGATGCTGATGATTAGCATAGCTTACCAGCATTTTGCGCATTCCCGTTTCCTGTTTCTTCCTCATATCGGGAACTGTGCTGGAACGGAGGCTGCTGCGTTGCTTGGATGTGGGCTCTTGTCAAGCTATCTCGTGCTCTTCATCAATTTTTACATTCAAACATATCAAAAACCTGCAAAGGGGAGGAAGCCTGTTGCGAACGGCAACGAGCATGTCAACACGACAGGGTATGCCTATGTTTATGGTATAAAGTGTTGCCTTACCTCTCATGCGCCTATTGCAGCCTCAAGCAAGAGTAATGCGACATAGACTGTGCACGCCATTTTCGGACCCATAGAGGAGCTATTCGTCTGATTTACCGTCATTTCTCGTCACTCGATATCTCACTCAATTTACGTCCAGTCATTTTATTTTGTCAATATGTTACCCTCCTTGATTCCGTTCTTTGCGATAAAGGTATTTTCGATATATTTGGTATAACTTAGCGCTAGGCGTTTCTTGGGGTTGTTTCTTTTTTGTCTGTCGATACCACGTACGTACCGTTGTGCCTGTTCGCAAGGTGCTGGTGTGGCGCTGGACATGGGAGGATACTATAATGAAAAGCATGACATTCAACAAGTACATGTAGTTGCAATGCGTCTAGAAAATGTCAAGTGTCAACAACACGTTTTATCCCACCCTGCCATGTTGTCCAAGGAGTCTCGCATCCCTGAAGAAGCTGCTCGCGAGTTTATCGTTTCTGCTGAACTCTATGTCCCCTCCGCAGCAACCACCGGTCTACGCAAGGTGTGCTTCGAGCCTCTTCCTGCATTCCACGTTTTCTCACCGTAATCAGTCCACTGTTCCACGGCGCAAACTTGATCGCAAGGAGTTTGGTAAATCCGTTGAAGATGTCCCCAGGAAGGTCAAAGGTCTGTAACGTATCACATGAGTCGTGGTACTTGCTGAGCCACGCCCTGCAGAGAAATCAAGCTGGATATCGCTCACTCGCTCACATCCCGGATCGGTCCAATGGAGGCCAGCGACATGCAAGATATTGGATGAAGATGACCACTGCCTCCTGAACATCTATGTCGATGTACGGCATGCATATTGTTCGTTCTCCCACTTGACTAATGAGTGGTCAAGGAAGCGATGCTATATCAGACAGTATACTTGCATCTGCTCAATCACACCGACATTCGCTACGCTGATCCATCTTTGTTTCTCCGCAAGAATTGCATCGGGATATCTTCTGCCGGGTACTATTTCTTCTTCTATATTTCTCTCTTGTTGATCTCAGGAATGTAGTGGGCAGCGATGGAGTTCCGGTCCCGGCTCTGATCAAATATATCTCCACTTTAGCGACACAGATATTTGCAACACTTGGCTCGTTCTCCTTCGATCCTACGCAAGGCCCGAGCTATACGGTCAAGCTCACATTCCTTCAGACGGCGGATTGTATCGTATGTGGCGGCAAGTCGAGCTAACTGTTATGCAAGGTCGAAACCTTGGCAATCAGAAGCCATTTATTGATGCCAGCGCAAGTTCTTTGACACTTGGCGAAGATTCTAGAATGGAGTCTGATCCCATCGACTTGGACGTCTTTTGCGAAATTCATATAAATGACAATCTCTGTGGTCGAACAACTGTAATGAAGGGAATAGGCTCTCCGGATTGGCACGAGAATTTCTTATTTGCTGATTTGCCACCTTTCGAAGCTCTCGAGGTTTTCGTGTGGAAGGAGAAGCGTCTCATGAAACCAAGCCTCGTCGGTTCAATTCGCATCGCGCTCACCAATTTTCGCAGAAGTGAAGACGTGGAGGGATGGTTTCCTGTTATACAGTCAAGCGGTATCATGACTGGTATTCAGGCTGGCGAGATACGCATGAAGCTCAAGGTTCACGAGTGAGTTCTTCGTGTTATGTTTTCTTAAAGCGTGGCTTAACGTTTACTGCAGAGAGATCATTCTTCCTCATTCTAGCTATTCTAGCATGCTCACGGTGAGATTTTAGGCCGTCAGCTTGGTCAGCTTGGTCACACACTATTTTGTCTAACAGGCGCTCCATGCTCGTAATGTATTGGAGTGGATGAACGACTTCGAGCTTAAGCTGCAACTACGCACCTTGTCTGAACAATTGATGTCCATCGCTGTTACCAAGGGTGTCTTAGTCGAACATATTATGGAATATGCGGCTCGTGAAGTAGACGGTTCTCCCAGTTGTAAGACTTGCTTTTCCTTTCCAAAAACCTCTTGCGTAATTGATTTGCATCAGCACACAGTACACTATTTCGGGGCAATACGATATTTACGAAAACAATGGAACTTGCAATGGCTTTCTACGGTCGGTATTTTTTAGAAGCGAGCATTGGAAGAATCATTCGTCGAATTTGTCTTGAAAAAATAAGCATCGAAGTGGATCCAAATCGAAGTGGAAAAAGCCCCAAGGACGTCGAACGCAGTGTCGAACTGTTGGTAGAATGGTGTCAAACGATATGGGACACCATCTATGCCCATAGGGGTGATTGCCCCTAGTATGTGCTTGTCCACAACACTTCCCTTCCTCACTGACGTGATTGTTATTCAGTGAAATGCGCAGGTTGTTTGAACACATCCGGAAGCTTGTCGAAAATCGCTATAAAAAGAATGAACAAGATGTCCAGAATAAGGAACTTCCCCGGCAGAGTGTCTCAGCGTTTTGTTTCCTTCGTTTCATCGTACCTGCTATCCTTCATCCCCATCTGTTCGGATTAACGCCAGGTGATTCGATAGTCTCTTCTTTGGATTACAACTTAAATAACGCAGGACTACCCAATGCTACCGTGCAGCGTAGCCTCACATTGATTGCCAAAGTCATACAGAGTTTGGCCAACCTAAACGTCGTAAGGCCGCAAACCTTGTATCTCGTACGCGACTAATTCGGGCGCATGGCGCAGACCGTGCAAAAAGAGGAATACATGCGTGGGGTCAAGAATTTTCTTACCCAAAATCTCCCAGCGATGGTGGATTACATTCTGGTTGTCTCCACGCCGACTCACGGGACGTACAACTCTCATTCTGGCCACGCAACTTTCAGCCACCAACGGCTCCAAGTCGTAAATTCCTTGCATCAACGAGGGTCGACCATTCCAATTCTCGAGAGAGAAGCTATCCCCCTTCTTCCTCATGTACTGGATATCCCGAGACATCTTGCGTGCATCAGTTCATCATTGATCCGTAGCACAAGACTTGTTGGTTCAAAGGCTGAGGGAGACCATTTATCTGACCTATGTTCCCGATGTTCCGAAGTGGAGGAAATTGCCCTACAACGTGTCACTCAGCTTGCCACCGCTGAGTCTCACCCGGCCGCTCTGAGATGGGATGTTCCTGGACCCAGCTTACCAGACAGAATCTCCCACTCTCCTCCTTCACCGACATCTCCTATCAGTCGTGGTCGTCGAACATCACTCCTTCCCTCTACTATTTCCTCACCGTTCGATCTGTCCCCTGGGTTCGATTTTCAACCTCTACCTGATCGTCTTTTCCCCCCTAATCCGTCCTCCGGAGACCTTTCTGTCCCTCGACGGAGCTCTGTTCCCGAAATCTCTTCGCACAAATCCCCGACGTTTCTGGAGGATAGGGTACCACGTGCGCTAAGCCGACCGCGCTTCCTGCGACCCAAATCGATATCGGCAGATTCAATTTCGACTTTGGCATCCAATTCTGTCGAGCTACATATCCCTTCTGTCCAATTACTTGGCAGTACGGAGGCATCGTCCGCAGCGGCACTTGATGAATCCAGTAAAAAGACGAAAAGCATTTTCAAGATGCGACGATGATACACGACCCGTTGGTTTACCTGTAATAAGCAACTTAAGTTAAACCACACGACTACATGTCTTTTCGTCCATAGTTGTTTCCATTACTTTCCAAACTGCGGTTAGTATATTAAATCTGTATTACACATGTTTGAATACTGCATGCTCGTGGATATCTGTCACGAGTTTGCCTTCAGAACAGTCTCTATGAGCTTCCGTACCTCGCTCGCTACGTCTTCCGAGGTACTTCTAACTGTGATACGACACAGCTTTTGAACACCGATCAGCGTCAAGTGAATTGGTACGCAGAGAAGACATACCTTTGCTTCGCGATTCGGCTCAAGACGAAGCAAACACCCAACCTTGCCGTCCACAGATGTATGGAGAACACCCGCTCCAACGAGGTTGCTCGAGTTAGGGTCAATGTCTTCCAATATCTCTAGATGATTGCCGGTGATCACTTGTCGATTGCGTGCAAGGTCAATGTGCCCAGTACTGTCCAGCGTCATCGGGAACACCGACTGCGACTCTCTCGGTGGTCCCCCAATCAACTTCCAACGCTCAAAAAAGTCAGCCTGCCCAAATCTGACGCCTTCAAAGAACTTGGTGATCGCAACCGGCAGTCGTATCGAGATGGTTTGGTGGGCTCCCGCCAAGAAGGACACCGACAAAACTGGGGGCGAAGTAAAGACTTTTTTGCACTCGACCTGCAAGATTTGTTGGCTTTGAGTACGTGCAGCGACCACGTTTGGGGGGATTTTGGCAAA